>JASAMX010034283.1:0-21231 GCA_030248175.1 Microlaimidae sp. YZB2_3
CTTTCCAAAATCCATAGGTTCTCCTTTTTGTGAAAATGTTTTGTCCAGGCTAAAGATGTCCATTCAATTTTTTCTGAATTTCAACCTCTTTATGACATTCTCCGGACCGGACCGTAAACTTTGCAATGATATCTCATTTTAGTCCAAATCCTTTTGTGGTTGGTGAGCAAGGTAATTCCCTTCTTTAAGGAAAAATCGTAGTACAGTGTAAAGATGTCCATGTTTTCTTTTTCCAAAAATCATGATATTCTGGCCTTACATTGCCTAATTAAACTTCCCAATAAGTTTGAGCCAATTTTGAGTTAAAAAATTTTTTAGTTCCAAAATCCATAGCCCTGTTTTTTATAATGCGTTGAATGCGCGCGGTTTTTTGCGATTTTTGGCGAATTTTGCACGTGGTTGTACGCTGTCCGAATTATTTATTTTGTGCTCCTGCTAGAAGTTTGATACTGATAATATTGTTGTATATTGAATGTCAGAAAATTTTTATTCCTTACTATTAAAATAAAATTTTTTTTGGGAGGTTGACCCCCCGGGGGCTAAAGGCGGCCAAACGCGACTGCCAAAAATTTTTTTCAAAATTTTTTTTCAAAACCATCAAAAATGTAAAATTTATCACATATGACGAATTTTGATATATCGTTTGTGTAAAAAAACCTAGTATTGAGCTTACAATAAGCTGTCAAAAATTACAAATTTAAAATTTGGAAGCATTCCAAGCATGCTGGCAGCAGCAAACCTTTTAATTAAAAACTGTTTCAAAAAATAAGTCTTAAAAGTTTATTTTTTTAAAATTTCCAGGTTATTTTGTTAGAAAAACATATTTTCAAAGTTAAAATCCTACTACAAAATTGCCAAATCTCGCAGATAAAAAATACTCTTTTTTAAGTTGTTTTCTTACTTGCAAACATGTTTCCCCATTTGTGAACACAAAAACAAATATTTAATAACTATGCCTCTCACCTTTTGCCTATATCCCGACGAAATGTGTTAAAATAATGTTATTTTTTGTGAAAACCGTTTGAATCCGCGGTCTGGCCTGAATCTGCGTCATTAACCAAACAGCCAATAAAAATCATCAATTATGATATAATAACAAAAATTTGCATGACGTAAGGAAGTATTTAGGAATGTTAAAGAAAATTTATGTTGACGTTTCATAGGGGTTATTTGTACCATTTTTCTAATATTTTAAATCAAAATAAATTTAAAAGATTTAAAACTAATCTTTTAAAGTTTATTCTTCTTGTAAAACTTTTTAATTTAAAGATTTGCTGTCCCCAGCGTACGGGGCTTGGAATATATTCCAGAATTTCAAAATTTGTCATTTTTTTCCAGTTTATTGTAAGCTTAATATTAGGTTTGTTTACGCAAACAGTATATTAAAATTCGTCATATGTGATAAATTTTTCATTTCTGATGGTTTTGAAAAAAATTTTTAAAAAAAATTTTGGCATTTGTGTTTGGCCCCCTAGCCCCCGGAGTGTCAACAACCCAAAAAAAAATTTATGTCAAAAGTAAGGAATAAAAATTGGCGGACATTTAATATATTACAATATGATCAATATCGTACACAATTCAACAGGAAGCAAAACAAAAATAAATAATCGGACAGTGTATTAGCGTGGGAAAAATTCGCGAAAAATCGCAAAAACCACACGCATTCAACGCTTTATAAAAAAAAAAGCGAGTCGATTTCGCTCAAACTTTCAGAAAAAACTAAGAAAAGTATGTTTTAACAGCATACCAAGCGGCGTTTCGTATCTCGAACTAATAAAAATTGTTTATTTTTCGGAACCAGCTTTTTTTACCGCATCCGCTGTTGTGATGACGTCATCGAAAAACATTTTTCCTAATCTTTTCAAAAGATAGCCAAGCGTCTAAGCTATACTACCATATATGTCTTGCACATATTTTAACCTCCGTTATGGATATATAACATTTCAAATTTCGAGTTTGGCGCAAAGTCCACATCATTTTTGTATCGACTATAGTGTTTCTATAAAAGATTACCTTTTTTACATTTTGAAAATTTACTTCTATTACACGACCATTATTCAATTTGTTTTTTTAGGCAAATATTACCTGTGTTAACATATAGGACTGTCCAATAATTGCTCTAACTTTTCCCGTTTTTATATCACGAACGTATATTCCTTCATTTTCATCCAATGGAATAGCCATTCTTGGAGAGGCAACCTCTACTTCAACAGGTGGTACATACTCAGCAGGACCCCTGATAAGCCATAGGTCTCCTGGCTGTCTTTCTTCTCCCTTAATTTTTAACAAGCATTATTGTTATTTTAAATTATTCATTGTTATTTATTGATTAATAAGAATTAAAAGAAAGAGTAAAGCGTCTATTGAATCAAAAACAGTTTCAGATAGAACATGTGTGCTTGTGGGCGTTTTCAAAACCTGAAAGAGTGAGTAAAAACGTCTAAAACAGTATCAGATAAGTTTAAGCACATGCGATATTTCAAAAAAATTACGATGAGTACAGCGTTTATTTCAAGAATTACAAAAAAGGTCTCTGCTTTGTTAGAGAAAATTAGGAGGCAGAAAAACATGTCTTGGAAGCATGAAAAACAGGCAGAAAAACATGTCTTGAATGTAGGTAGAAGTCCATAAAATATAGAGTTTAGTAGTCAGGATATATCTGGCCAGAGTCAGGATAATTGTGGCGTAAAAATGTTCCAGAAGCATGTGTAAGGTGGTGCTGGGTCTTTTAGTTGAGTATACCTATGTTAAAAAACTGGTAAGAGGCAGCTAAACCTCTATTATAAGGACCTTAAAGGTTCGGTGTGGAGTCAAACTTTTTGTCTTCGATTTTGTAAACCGTACCCCTGCCCCAATAGCCCACAAAATATCTCCAGTGGTTCAAAAGATTTGACCCCCCAAAATTGCGTTTTTTTTAACAATTCTGTTCTTGAAAGATTGCTCAATGGGTATAAAAATTAAAGTTACAAAATATGGACACAAAAAAGCGGCTACTTTTTATTTTAATTTGATACCTTGATTGGTAATATTTAAGCAGTATTTCTCGAGATATTGCGTTTTCCGTACAAAAAATCCGCGATTTTTTTTGTAAAAATACAAAAATTACGCAAAAATATTGAGCAAACTTAATCAAATCACTGCCGTCTTCTGGTGTTTTTAGCGAAAAAATCGAGGGTTTTTTGTACAGGAAACGCAATATCTCGACAAATACTGCACCAATTTCAACAATCAAGGTAACCCATTGAGCAATCTGTCAAGTACAGATATGTCAAAAAAAGCCATTTTTGGAGGGTCATATCTTCTGAACCAGTGGAAATATTTTGATGAAACATTTTTATGTGTGCTATTGGAGGCAGAGATAAGGTTTTTGAGCTATCGGGGGCAGGGGTGGGGCTTTAAAAAAAAATTAACAAAATCTAAGACAAAAAGTTTGACTCCGCACCGCACCTTTAAGGCAGATTCAGGAAAGATTTATTCAGTTAAAAAGTGAGTAGTAGGGTTGTTGCATATTTACACAGGTATGAGATAGTTAAATGTGTGTTGGAGGTAGGTAACGGCAATTTCGGCGAAAGGTCTTTCAGAATACGAACGAAATTGTGTTTGTTTGTAAAATATTCCACAAATTACCAAATATGGTATCGTTGTTTAGTTTAATCAACAACCATTATTGGGCCAGTACAGTACGATATAACTTAATAGCTACCTCTGGAAGGATTCAGGTGAAGAGTATTTTAGTAATATTGAATACTATTAAATATTAAATTGACTTTGCTTATGATGAAACCTAAAAGCCTAAAAAATTAAACATTTTAATACACACATTAAAACTAGATAAGCAAGTAGATTTAGTAGTATGTATGCAGATACACTATTAACTTGAATATAAAAAAAAGAAGCTCACCTGATTAACTGTCACAAACCTGACTGACCACTTGTATTAACTCCGCTTCAGTTTCGAAGTAGATTTTCTTTGGTAATGATTAGTTGTATTGATTTTAGATTATATTTAAAAAGTAGTTTTTATTTTGGTTGGTATTATGGTTTTAATTATAGTGTTTTAGCCCTAATACCCTTCCCCTTGTACTGCTCTTTAGCTACTTGAGTGCCTAAATAAAAAAGCAACTCAAGTATTTCCGGCACTTCCCACACGTTGGTAAGGGAAATGAACCCGAGGTTTGGCCACCGCGAGGAGCTTACCGAGGAAGAAAGCCACGGCATCATTCTTCGTAATTGTAATTTGTATAAAACAAGTAAAAATAATTTATTATTACCTTTTTAGACATTATTTTAGATTGAAAATGTATTTTAAATACGTTTATACATTACGAATGAAGGCAGTACGTAGGTCCATGAACGAAAATAAAAAAGTAATACTAATTTAAAGATAGAATACTATTATCTAGCCTACCGTTTCCGCATCTTTCAGAGCTTCATTGGCTCTGAGAACCAGACCTTCATTTTCCCCCAATATGTAGACGGGCTGGATTCCATTTTGAAGTATCTCGCCGGGTTGCAGAAAAAAGGATTTTTCACCCTTGACTAGTTTTTTCTTGCCCAACTGCGGTTTTCCGTCTGGTCCCATCGGATTGAGGATAACGCAGTACTGCCTGTTAGTGAGTGTGGTGATGTAAATAAGATCTAATACCTTAAAAAATTAAACTTTATACGTATTTTAGGAATAATATTTGAACCCAAAAAGGAACTACGGCTGGGTTGTACAAGTGTTTATCACGTTAAAAGTGTGGATGAAGATGCATTACTATCAGTTGGTGTGAGTACACGAAATATGGTTCCTATTAAAAACTATTTACCACCATTCGTTATAAATAACTTAAATAATCATGCTGGTCAATGAATAAATCGTGAAATAACAGCAAAACCGGTTATTTGGAAATAACAGCAAAACCAACCCACAGTTTTTGCTTAACCTTTTTATATCATTGCTTTTTTATTTTTACAAACAACTACAATTTTAATGCAAACTATTTAATGGCTTTTATTGTGCGATTTAAAAAGTTTGAGTTTCACTTAAAAGTTTCAGATTACAATGATCACAATTAATATTCACACTAAAGTTAGTTAACGACATGAAAAACAAAAAAAACCAAATAAGAATCAAATGAATAAAAATAATGAATGAAATTTCGGTTGAATATAACCCTATTATTGCATAAACTAATAATAAAAATACAGTTTAAAAATTCCCTATAGGAAGCAATAGCTTAAATCTTAAATTTTAATCTTAAAAACTAGAAAGAAAATAATATTTTATTCCTTGTATTATTTTTAAAGTTAGAACGTGGCTAAAAACCAAGTGAAATACAATATTAAACTATTTAGTTTCACCCGTTTCCGTGATTGCCTTTTCTTTGGTTACAACCGTGAAACCTTTTTATAACCTGTCGTATTTCCGTCATACGAAATTTTTTCTTTGAGTGAGCGAGGAAGCGAGCGAGCTCCCAGTGAGCGAGCAAATTAAAATGGTTACAGCTGTACGGTAGCAATATGCAGATTTTTCTCACGGACACAGTGTATTACGTAGGATATTTCATGTTGCAAAAATTTGCATATTGCTACCGTACAGCTTTAACCAATTCAATTTGCTCGCTCACTGGGCACTATTCGCACACAAAAATTATGTATGACGGAAGTACGACATAGGTCATGCGTAGAGTTTTCCGCGGTAAGGTTTACGTACGACATTTGTCATACGACAATACCCCCACCGTGAGACGAAGGCTTTACCTTTGTTGTATGAAGGTTGACCGTTGTAACGAAAAAAAAGGACACCACCGGAATGGGTTAAGGAATAAATCTTAAAACTGTTCGTAATTAATTTAAAAAACATACTTGTTCATAAACGTCTGGAATGTAAGTTTCAGCATCAGCATTTGTCACAAGCCACTCTTCGCCATTTAAACGCGTTTGGCCCAGTTGATCTTTAAAGGTTTTTGTTGCCATAACTTTTAATGCTTTCTGTAAAAAAATTAATCTTGAAATTTTGGAACCCCTGTAAGAACATAAATTATATATTATAAAATAAGTTTTATATAAAAACAGAATAACACCTAAAATTTTACAAAAAAAAAATCGTTTTAACAATTTTTTTACATTGAAAAGAAATGAATAAAAAATTGATAAAAAATCTTTAGAATATTAAACAGTAAATTTAAACAATACTGTTTAAATTAAGATAGTCATATACTTATGTACTTTACTGATGAGTAGCTCTCTTTTGGTGTTGTATATAGTCTATACTAGTTGAAAGCGACAAAACAGGCTATAATAGTAATAAACAATTAAAAGATTACCTGTTCTGTAAGAATGTAAGCATCAACAACGCCAACAACTTCTTCATAAGCTCCGGGTAAATAAGCTCCAACCTAAATTTATGAAAAATTTACGTAAAATTAAAAAAATTTAAATTTATAATAAAAGACCCCCCCCCCCCCCCCCCCCCCCCACAAATTTATAACAACCACCCACAAAAAAAACAAACAAAAAAAAGGGGAAAAAAAAAAAAAAAAAAGAAAAAAAAAAAAAAAAAATAAAAAAAAAAAACACACAAATATAAAACTTTTGCAAAAACACTTTATTCAACATTCATCTAGTTACTTTTGTGCTAGTTCCTTTGTGCTTTAAAAATAAGCCAATTTTCTAACACACTAAATTGATGGCCGAAATTAAGGCCTGGCCGAAATTAAGTCAGATACCCTATACTATATGAGTGTTAAACGATAAAAACAAGTCGCAACTAAGTTTTTTTTTATAAGGATTTTGACTCATTCTGTTATGTTTCTACGACAAATTCGTCGTTACTCTGACACAGAGAGTCACAATCATTATAAAATCAACATGACTCTGACTCATTTTGTTTAGATTATTTATATGTTAAATTATAAAAAGAGTCACAGTTATTTTATGACCCCCTTCTGACTTATTGTGTCAGAATAACGACGAATCGTACCTTTGACACCAACCACTCTTCTCCCGTTACTCTACTTTGACCCTGGCGGTCAACTGTATCTGTTTTGGCTCGGAGTTTTAAAGCTTGATTTGGCTTAATCAAAGTGGCCCTAATGGTTTCCTCTACGGATACTTCTTTTTTGGGAATATAAGTACCTAAAATAAAGCAATCATTAAGACACAATGTAAAAAACTAGAATATTACATATCAAATAGAAATTATTATTCTGCCAACTTTACCGTGATCTTTTCTTTCAAGTTTTGAGTTTAGATAAAACATGGAATACATGTGATACCTATGTGATATAGCAATACAAAATATGCTATTAAAAATTTCAAAATTAACCGCTTCTGATTATTAGTGCGTCTCAGACGCGGAATGGAAATCGCGTAACTGTGCTCTGTATATACGGGTATTAGGAGTCGGAAATTTACAATTCTATTAATTATTAAACACTGCCGCGCCCGCGTTTTCAGACACGATTATTCACCAACTAATCCAATAGATTAAAATTTGTCTGAATGATGGGCCTTAGTAGGAGGCTGGCAGGCATAATAAGAGGCAGGCAGATAAGAGGCAGCCAAATTTAGGTTGGATGAAGGTAGGAAGCAAATCGGAGGCAGGTGCATTTTAAATGGATGTGGGCGGTAGGCACAGTGAAGGCAGGTAAGAGGCATAAAAATAACTCCGCCACTGTTTAAACAGTGCCTTTCCCACGCCAGGATAAAGGAGGAAGGTTACAGAGGAACTTGTGGTAGTTCCTCTGTAAAATTTTCTACGCGGAATGCCTGCAGCCAGCATTATCTACTCAGATGATGTCGTTGTTAAACGGCTAGCACGAAAGCGTGACGGAAGTCCCTGCATTCTTATTTGCTGACAAGTATGTCGCAGTTCTGCCGCTCCTAATGAAGATCATGGATCAGAAGGTTAAAACGGAACAATTTCCTAGCAGCCAAAGGAATAGCAAAGAATGGACTTAACCGAAGCAAGAATCTGTGCCACAACAGTAAACAGAAGAAGAAGAAGAAGGCATAAAAATTTTTAATGAAGGCTAATAAGATGCAGCTAAATAAGGCACTCATGGTGCCGAGTTATCAAAAAAAGTTGATATACAATAGGTTCCATCTTCATAAAATGATGCCATACCCGGTCCTTCGAAAAGCCATTCATCTCCCGCGACTCTGGCGGTGGTTCCGTCCTGAAAATCCAGAGTGGCCCTCAGGCGCAAGGCCGAGTTGGCGGGCAGTATTTTCAGAGGGGTGGGTTTGGTTTTCAGGCACTCTCCGGGGTAGAGCGGGAAAGGATCTCGAGCCAATCGGATTTCAGTCTCCGCGTGACAGAGTTTAACCTAAATGATTCTTTATTATTATTATTTCGTCGTTACTCTGACACAATGAGTCAGAAGCGTCGTTAAATACTCGTAACTGTGACTCTTTTTATATCTTAACACAAATCTAAACCAAATGAGTCAGAGTCACGTCGTATTTATAATGATTGTGACTTTTTGTGTCAGAGTAATGACGATTTATTCTGTAAAAATTCCCGTTGTGATAATGTTTCAAACATATGACGCCTTATGAATATAAGCTAAATTTATAATATAACCCGGGGTACAGAGGGAAAGGATCTTGAGCTAATCGGATTTCCGTCTCTACATGACACCGCTTTACCTAAATGCTTTTGTTTTTACGACACAACGATTCCCGTTGTGATAATTTTTATGTACAAGTTATTTGTAACGAATTAGGTATCCAATTATGTAATAATGACTGGGTAATTTCGGAAAACGATGTGTACAAGCTTGTCGAAAATGAAAGTGTTCAAGATATAATTAAGAGGCATGTTGCAATGTCAACCATGTTCGATTGTAAAATACCTAAAGAACATATGGTTTTACCAAAAAACTTTTTTAATCCAAAATTTCATAAAAACCCTATAGGTGCACGACATATTGCTGGAGCTTCTAAGGCCAGTACAAAAGAGGCGTCAATCTTACTAGGGAAAATTTTAAAATTTTTTCAATCGCATTTTCAAGAATATTGTCACTCTTTGGAAGATAAAATTGGAAAAGTTTATTGGTCTGTAGATAATAGTTTGCAAGTGGTTTCTAGACTAAATTCTGCGGTAAAACGTATAAATTATTTTCAGCTGATTTTAGTACGCTTTATACTAGCTTACCTCACGAAATAGTTTTAAATAATATGTCTAGTCTTGTAGATCTCTTGTTTAAAAACTCCGGTAAACGATATTTAATAGTTTCGGAATCCTTTAGGGTTGCCCAGTGAGTCATAATTCGAAATATTTTGCACTGTAAGCATGGCTTTGAGCAAATTAAAAACTATTAAAATCTTTATTGGTAAAACGGCGACGTTTCGACACTAAATAAAACAGGTCTTTGTCAAGCAACTAAATAAAGAAACTTTTGAGAATAAAATAAGAATAAATAAACACAAACAGTGGAATAAAAAAACAAACTATCTAAATATATATATAATTTGTTAAAGAAACACGAAATATAAGATGTAGAATATAAGAAACGTGGTTAAAGAATAAATTAATGCAAAAAGAACAAACAATAAGAAAGTTGCATATGGTTAAACGTCAAAAAACCGCGCAATAAATTTTTTGGTAATTTACTAACAAACAAACGAAAAACAGACAAGGGCGCACTACTTAGCCATTAAACAAACGTTGAGATCAAAAAGTACAATTTATTCAAACGACAACTTAGTCAATAAAACACTGTACACATTTGGAACTAAATTACAAATTTCTTTAGAATGAATATTTAATAGCTTAGGATTATTTTTGTTTGCAGTTATTAAACAAGCTTCCTTAAAACATAAATTATGAAAATTACTATCAAACGCCAAATACTTAGAAAAACTAAAACTGTGTCCTGTGTTACGTGAATGCAATGAAATTGATGATAATGAAGAGTCTTTGTAAGAAGATTGTGCAGCTCGTATGTGTTCGGACAGTCGAATTGAAAAAGAACGCTGTGTTCTACCTATATAGAAATTATCACAAACATCACAACAAAGTAAATACACAACATTATTTCGAGTTAAATCATTGGTTTGGGAATCTTTAAGATAAAATAACATGGAACGTAATGTTTGAGGGGATTTAAAATATGTTGAAAAAACTGCCTTTTTTAAAATATTTTTATTGCTATATGATACTTTGCCAAAAAATGGTAGTTATATAGAAGGGAGGCACGTTTTTGGGATTGGTGGAGGAGCACACCCTTATTTAAGATTAGCTAAATTAAAAAATTTGGAAACAAAATCTTTACTGTACCCGTGCTTATACACAAATGTATTATACAAAAATTTAAATTCATTTTGCAAAGAAATTGAATTAGTACAATACCGAAGAGCCCTTAATTTTAACGTGTTTAGAGTGCTAGAAATGTATTGATTTGGTATAAACGAAAATTTGGAAATATATCTATTAGAATGCGTGGGCTTTCGGTATCTTCTACTTTAACTTTGTTAAAAGAACGTCTATAAAACAGTCCAAAAACGCTAAAGAATTGGAAGACTCAAACTCAGATGTAAAACAAATCTTAGTGTCTTTAAGAAAAGTATGAAACTCAGCTAAAAACGCATTTACCATACTAACAGAATTTAAATATGGGACTTTTAAATCAAATAACAAAAACACGTCATCAATATATCTGCGGTAAAAAACAGGTTTTAAAACATTAGGACATACACTACTAAGGAATTCAGATTCTAAGACGCCTAAATACAAGTCACTTATAGCTACAGAAACGGGATTTCCCATGGTACTCCGAAATTTTGCTTTAACAAATCACCTTGAAACTGTAAAAAACTATTATTTAAAACAAATTCAAATAATTGAACTATAGTCTTAATTGAAACAGAAGTAAAAAATGGTACATTTTCGCGCCAGTAACGTTCAGAATTATGTAAAATATTTGGCAAACAATTAAGCATAAAACTAATATCAACATTATCAAACAAACTAACAGCATATAGCTCTTCCTTTTTATCTGAGGTCTTATCATGAGCATTTTGCCAGTTTTGAGAGAAGTAAAAAATTTGACCCTTACGGTCTTATTAAAGTCCATAAAGTTAATCATCCTATTAGAGTTATTACGCCTATGTATGGTTCCATGTTTTATCATATTGCTAAGAAATTAGATGCTGTTTTAAAACCATCCGTTCAGTTTTTAGAATATAGAGTATCATCAGTGTCTAGTTTTATTTCTTAGTTAAGAAACATAAATATAAAACCTGGTTATTTTATGACGAGTATAGATGCTGTTAGTTTGTTTGATAATGTTGATATTAGTTTTATGCTTAATTGTTTGCCAAATATTTTACATAATTCTGAACGTTACTGGCGCGAAAATGTACCATTTTTTAATTCTGTTTCAATTAAGACTATAGTTCAATTATTTGAATTTGTTTTAAATAATAGTTTTTTACAGTTTCAAGGTGATTTGTTAAAGCAAAATTTCGGAGTACCCATGGGAAATCCCGTTTCTGTAGCTATAAGTGACTTGTATTTAGGCGTCTTAGAATCTGAATTCCTTAGTAGTGTATGTCCTAATGTTTTAAAACCTGTTTTTTACCGCAGATATATTGATGACGTGTTTTTGTTATTTGATTTAAAAGTCCCATATTTAAATTCTGTTAGTATGGTAAATGCGTTTTTAGCTGAGTTTCATACTTTTCTTAAAGACACTAAGATTTGTTTTACATCTGAGTTTGAGTCTTCCAATTCTTTAGCGTTTTTGGACTGTTTTATTAGACGTTCTTTTAACAAAGTTGAAGTAGAAGTATACCGAAAGCCCACGCATTCTAATAGATATATTTCCAAATTTTCGTTTATACCAAACCAATACATTTCTAGCACTCTAAACACGTTAAAATTAAGGGCTCTTCGGTATTGTACTAATTCAATTTCTTTGCAAAATGAATTTAAATTTTTGTATAATACATTTGTGTATAAGCACGGGTACAGTAAAGATTTTGTTTCCAAATTTTTTAATTTAGCTAATCTTAAATCAGGGTGTGCTCCTCCTCCAATCCCAAAAACGTGCCTCCCTTCTATTTCTCTACCATTTTTTGGCAAAGTTTCTTATAGCATTAAAAATATTTTAAAAACGGCTGGTTTTTCAACATATTTTAAATCCCCTCAAACATTACGTTCCATGTTATTTTATCTTAAAGATTCCCAAACCAATGATTTAACTCGAAATAATGTTGTGTATTTACTTTGTTGTGATGTTTGTGATAATTTCTATATAGGTAGAACACAGCGTTCTTTTTCAATTCGACTGTCCGAACACATACGAGCTGCACAATCTTCTTACAAAGACTCTTCATTATCATCAATTTCATTGCATTCACGTAACACAGGACACAGTTTTAGTTTTTCTAAATATTTGGCGTTTGATAGTAATTTTCATAATTTATGTTTTAAGGAAGCTTGTTTAATAACTGCAAACAAAAATAATCCTAAGCTATTAAATATTCATTCTAAAGAAATTTTAATTTAGTTCCAAATGTGTACAGTGTTTTATTGACTAAGTTGTCGTTTGAATAAATTGTACTTTTTGATCTCAACGTTTGTTTAATGGCTAAGTAGTGCGCCCTTGTCTGTTTTTCGTTTGTTTGTTAGTAAATTACCGAAAAATTTATTGCGCGGTTTTTTGACGTTTAACCATATGCAACTATATTATTTAATGTTCTTTTTGCATTAATATATTCTTTAACCACGTTTATATTACATCTTATATTTAGTGTTTCTTAAACAAATTTTATATATATTTTGATAGTTTGTTTTTTTATTCCACTGTTTGTGTTTATTTATTCTTATTTTATTCTCAAAAGTTTCTTTATTTAGTTGCTTGACAAAGACCTGTTTTATTCAGTGTCGAAACGTCGCCGTTTTACCAATAAAGATTTTAATAGTTTTTAATTTGCTCAAAGCCATGCTTACAGTGCAAAATATTTCAAAACGATATTTAACAATAGGTTATAGCAAATGCTTCTATTCAGACGAACGCAAAAGTGATAAATCGTATGACAGTAATCAAATTAAGCAACTAATTAATTTTATTGTAAAAAATTCATATGTAGTTTTTGCAGGTAAAACATTTTTACAAGTCACCGGTATTCCACAAGGTGGAAATGCTTCACCACAACTTGCTGATCTTACTTTGTCGTTTATTGAGTTTAATTTTCTTAATTCTAATCCAGTAATTCGAAGTGTTTTAGCTATGACCACTAGATATATAGATGATGTTTTTAGTGCTTTTACTTCAAATAATAATTATAACATGTTGGATGTTTTTAAAGATATATATCCGTATTAATTATTAATTATTAATTATTATTAATTTTACATGTAATTATTTAGATTTAGATATAAAACTTATTGATAATAATGTTAAAATCGCTGTGTATAACAAAACAGAAGATTTTAATTTTAAAGTAATTAGATATATTCACAAAACTAGCAATGTTTCTAATGACCTTGGGCTTAGTGTGTTTTACACCCAACTCATAAGATTTGGTAGAATATGCTCTAATACAAAAGATTTTGGTCTCCGAGTTAAATCCTTATATTCTGAATTTATAGAGTTAGAGTACGGTTGCTTAGAATTAAATAAAAAAATTTTAACTTTTAGTAAAAAATATAGACCACTTATTGTTAAATTTGATCTAGTAAATCGTAAAAATTGTGAGAAATATATTTAAAAAATTTTTAACTAAAGATTAATCATATATTAATGATGGGTCAACATAATTTCGATAGACAAACAAAAAGATTAATATGTTAAATAAGTGTATAATATGGTTTTTAAACACTTTGTGTTTTTAAAAAATGTTTGTGTTTATACATTTTTAAGTTTTTTTTTGTTTGGTTTTTTTTTTGTTTTGTTTAGTGGTTTTTAAGCCTTAAATCATTACTTCACTTGGTTTTCAAAGTGATGCTTATGCTTCCCGTTCTTGGTTTCGGCCAAAGAACGGTGCTCTTAGTGTTGCTCGGTTCGCCGAGTGACACTACTCCCGTTTCTGGTTCTGCCAGTTAACGGTGCATTTTAATTTTTTGTGAACGCGAATTGGATCTTTTAAAGATGTAATTGTTTTGTTACTTGTGTGTATTATAAGTTCTTCAAAATTTATATTTTGCATTATAAAAGCTTCTAGATGTCTCGTTGTGCAATAGAAAATTTTTGTTATTAACATAAGATTAATTGCGGCCTTTTGTTAAGTAAGGTTACAATACCATTGATTGATCACCCGATGTATGTTAATACTACACCTGTGTAGCGCGTGAAACACGCGTGTAAGGTTTTCGGAGTTTTTTTTATTTATTTTTTCGCGTTCGCATGGTCTATCTTGTTTTTTAACTTAATAATTATTTTTTTCTTTTTGTATTTGCTTGAAAAGTTTTGTAATGTATAAGGACGTATTTTATTTTGCATCCTGATGAGCTCAAAAGTAAGATAGGTCATTAAACATTTTTATTCAAAATATTTTTTTTGTTTTTGATTTATGTTTTGCTCAGTTAATTTATTTTTGTTAATTTTTACTTTTATTTGCCTTCGCAGGAAGGGACACTTTGGCATAAAGCTTAATAAAAAAAGTGTCTATGCTTGGAGCGAAACACTTTTTATGCTTTTTTAGACAAAAAACTTTATTAATTTACCAAGCATTATTTTGATTCCAAATTGATTATTTTCATAAACATTAGGGGCATGTAAAAATTTGTTATTTTTTTTATTTGGTTAATTTTAAGATTAATATTTTTTACAAGCCTTTGTGGCATGTTTGTTTTTTTTTTGTTTTCAAACTTTTTTTTCATTATATGTTTGCTTTTTTCTATTATAAATACGAGTTATTATGTTATCCGGGGTACAGAGGAACGGGTGATGATGTTATGGAGCACAATACGTCAGTCAGTAAAGTACTAAGGCTGAAGTGTACATGATAAAGTCCTGTATCGCTCATTATTCAGCCAAACAGCTAAAAATAGCAAATTGTTTTTCGCATTCTTTCTTTCAAAAACTCCATTTATTCAGCCTCATACACTATTTCTGGACGTCACAATTCTAATATTATTTAAAACTGCATTTTTGCACACCTTTTAGCAAACCTACAAATGGTTTGGATGTTTATTGCAATGAAAATTCAAAATATTATACATATAACACAAAAAATCCCACATAAAGTCAACAAAAATATCTACTGAAAACACAATACAAAATTGTCACCTTTTTGTTATTTTGTATTGGTGTCACGAAAAATATATGACATAAAAATCAAGGAAAAATGTAACTTCATATGCTGCTCAAACACATTTACTGCCCTAACTAGATCGCTCTAGTTAAGGTACTGGAATGTTCTATTTAGGGTGTTGTTTCTAAAAAGTTGGTCACACTTAAGGCGTGTTATGGGTCCAATTAGCTCGAATTAGAGCACGTCTTTATTGGAGCTATAGGTGTTCAGTTAGGGCCTTTAAAAAATTACTTCATAAAACACTTTACTTAAAATAAGTTCATAAATTTTTAATTTCGTAAGAAAGGCCCTAATTGGCCCATATAGCTCTAATTAGAGCTCGCTCTAATTGGGACATTAAATATTTTGAGCAAATTTTTCCTTATTGTCTTTAAGTCGCATATTTTTCTTTATTTTTATGTTATATAATTTTGGCGGCACTAAGTTTGTATTCACAAACACTACATTAAAGTAAATTAAGTAATATTATCGATACCTAATCAGACCTGTGCACGGTTTGGAAATGCCCCCCCCGTTTTTTTGGAGGATTTGCCCCCCCCCCCCCGTTTTATTGCCCCCCCCCCCCCGTTTTATTGCCCCCTTCCCCCGCCAAAAAATGAAAAAGTAATGATATAAAAAGGTTAAGCAAAAACTGTGGGTTGGTTTTGCTGTTATTTCCAAATAACCGGTTTTGCTGTTATTTCACGATTTATTCATTGACCAGCATGCTTATTTAAGTTATTTATAACGAATGGTGGTAAATAGTTTTTAATAGGAACCATATCGTGTACTAGCGCCAACTGATAGTAATGCATCTTCATCCACACTTTTAACGTGATAAACACTTGTACAACCCAGCCGTAGTTCCTTTTTTTTTTTTGGGTTCAAATATTGTCCTAAAATACGTATAAAGTTTAATTTTTTAAGGTATTAGATCTTATTTACATCACCACACTCACTAACAGGCAGTACTGCGTTGTCCTCAATCCGATGGGACCAGACGGAAAACCGCAGTTGGGCGAGGGAAAACTTCGTCGAGGGTGAAAAATCCTTTTTTTCTGCAACCCAGCGAGATACTTCAAAATGGAATCCAGCCCGTCTACATATTTGGGGGAGAGTGAAAGTCTGGGCGACCGAGCCAATGAAGCTCTGAAAGATGCTGAAACGGTAGGCTAGATAATAGTATTCTATCTTTAAATTAGTATTACTTTTTTTATTTTCGTTCATGGACCTACGTACTGCCTTCACACGTAATGTATAAACGTATTTTACAATACATTTTTCAATCTAAAATAATGTCTTAAAAAGGTAATAATAAATTATTTTTACTTGATTTATACAAATTACAATTACAAAGAATGATGCATACACTTTCCTCCTAGGTAAGCTCCTCGCGGTGGCCAAACCTAGGGTTCATTTCCTTACCAACGTGTGGGAAGTGCCGGAAATGAGTTGCTTTTTTATTTAGGCACTCAAGTAGCTAAAGAGCAGTACAAGGGGAAGGGTATTAGGGCCAAAACACTATAATTTGACAGCGTAATACCAACCAAAGTAAAAACTACTTTTTAAATATAATCTAAAATCAATACAACCAATCATTACCAAAGCAAATCTACTTCGAAACTGAAGTGGAGTTAATACAAGTGGTCAGTCAGGTTTGTGACGGTTAATTAGGTGAGCTTCTTTTTTATTATTCAAGTTACTAGTGTCTCTGCATCCATACTACTAAATCTACTTGCTTATCTAGTTTTAATGTGTGTATTAAACTGTTTAATTTTTTAGGCTTTTAGGTGTCATCATAAGCAAAGTCAATTAATATTTAATAGTATTCAATATTACTAAAGTATTCTTCACCTGAATCCTTCCAGAGGTAGCTATTAAGTTATATCGTACTGTACTGGCCCAATAATGGTTGTTGATTAAACTAAACAACGATACCATATTTGGTAATTTGTGGAATATTTTACAAACAAACACAATTTCGTTCGTATTCTGAAAGACCTTTCGCCGAAATTGCCGTTACCATCCCTCCAACACACGTTTAACTATCTCATACCTGTGCTTTAATATGCAAGCAACCCTACTACTCACTTTTTAACTGAATAAACCTTTCCTGAATCTGCCTTTAAAGGTGCAGTATTGAGGACTGCAAACTTTTTGTTTTACAGATTTTGTTAATTTTTTTTTAAAGCCCCACCCCTGCCCCCGATAGCTCAAAAACCTTATCTCTGCCTCCAATAGCACACATAAAAATGTTTCATCAAAATATTTCCACTGGTTCAGAAGATATGACCCTCCAAAAATGGCTTTTTTTGACATATCTGTACTTGACAGATTGCTCAATGGGTTACCTTGATTGTTGAAATTGGTGCAGTATTTGTCGAGATATTGCGTTTCCTGTACAAAAAACCCTCGATTTTTTCGCTAAAAACACCAGAAGACGGCAGTGATTTGATTAAGTTTGCTCAATATTTTTGCGTAATTTTTGTATTTTTCAAAAAAAATCGCGGATTTTTTGTACGGAAAACGCAATATCTCGAGAAATACTGCTTAAATATTACCAATCAAGGTATCAAATTAAAATAAAAAGTAGCCGCTTTTTTGTGTCCATATTTTGTAACTTTAATTTTTATACCCATTGAGCAATCTTTCAAGAACAGAATTGTTAAAAAAAACGCAATTTTGGGGGGTCAAATCTTTTGAACCACTGGAGATATTTTGATAAAAAAATTTTGTGGGCTATTGGGGCAGGGGTACGGTTTACAAAATCGAAGACAAAAAGTTTGACTCCACACCGAACCTTTAAGGTCCTTACAATAGAGGTTTAGCTGCCTCTTACCAGTTTTTTAACATAGGTATACTCAACTAAAAGACCCAACTAAACATTTTTACGCCACAATTATCCTGACTCTGGCCAGATATATCCTGACTACTAAACTCTATATTTTATGGACTTCTACCTACATTCAAGACATGTTTTTCTGCCTGTTTTTCATGCTTCCAAGACATGTTTTTCTGCCTCCTAATTTTCTCTAACAAAGCAGAGACCTTTTTTGTAATTCTTAAAATAAACGCTGTACTCATCGTAATTTTTTTGAAATATCGCATGTGCTTAAACTTATTTGATATTGTTTTAGACGTTTTTACTCACTCTTTCAGGTTTTGAAAACGCCCACAAGCACACATGTTCTATCTGAAACTGTTTTTGATTCAATAGACGCTTTACTCTTTCTTTTAATTCTTATTAATCAATAAATAACAATGAATAATTTAAAATAACAATAATGCTTGTTAAAAATTAAGGGAGAAGAAAGACAGCCAGGAGACCTATGGCTTATCAGGGGTCCTGCTGAGTATGTACCACCTGTTGAAGTAGAGGTTGCCTCTCCAAGAATGGCTATTCCATTGGATGAAAATGAAGGAATATACGTTCGTGATATAAAAACGGGAAAAGTTAGAGCAATTATTGGACAGTCCTATATGTTAACACAGGTAATATTTGCCTAAAAAACAAATTGAATAATGGTCCTGTAATAAAAGTAAATTCTCAAAATGTAAAAAAAATAATCTTTTATAGAAACACTATAGTCTATACAAAAATGATGTGGACTTTGCGACAAAACTCAAAATTTGAAATGTTATATATCAATAATGGAGGTTGGAATATGTGCGAGACATATATTGTAGCATAGCTCAGACTCTTGGCTATCTTTTGAAAAGGTTAGGAAAAAATGTTTTTCGATGACGTCATCACAACAGCGGATGCGGTAAAAAAAAAGCTGGTTCCAAAAAATAAACAATTTTTTATTAGTTCGAGATACGAAACGCCGCTTGGTATGCTGTTAAAACATACTTTTCTTAGTTTTTTCTGAAAGTTTGAGCGAAATCGACTCGCTCGAATTTTTTTTTATAAAGCGTTGAATGCGCGCGGTTTTTGCGATTTTTCGCGAATTTTTTCCACGCTAATACACTGTCCGAATTATTTATTTTGTTTTGCTTCCTGCTCGAATTGTGTACGATATTGATCATATTGTTATATATTAAATGTCCGCCAATTTTTATTCCTTACTTTTGACATAAAATTTTTTTTGGGGGGTTGACCCTCCTAGGGGCTAGGGGGGCCAAACACGAATGCCAAAAATTTTTTTCAAAATTTTTTTCAAAACCATCAAAAATGAAAAATTTATCACATATGACGAATTTTGATATATCGTTTGTGTAAACAAACCTAATATTAAGCTTACAATAAGCTGGAAAAAATGACAAATTTGAAATTTGGAAGGATTCCAAGCCCGTATGCTGGCAACAGCAAATCTTTAAATTAAAAAGTTTTACAAGAAGAATAAACTTTAAAAGATTAGTTTTAAATCTTTTAAATTTATTTTGATTTAAAATATTAGAAAATGGTACAAATAACCCTATGAAAACGCAACATAAATTTTCTTTAACAATCCTAAATACTTCCTTACGTCATGCAAATTTTTGTTATTACATCATAATTGATGATTTTTATTGGCTGTTTCGCAATTAAAATGACGCAATTCAGGCCAGACCGCGGATTCAAACGGTTTTCACAAAAAATAACATTATTTTAAAAAATTCCGTTGGGATATAGGCAAAAGGTGAGAGACATAGTTATTAGAAATTTGTTTTTGTGTTCAACAAATGGGGAAACATGTTTGCAAGTAAGAAAAAAACTTAAAAAAGAGCATTTTTTATCTGCGATATTTGGCAATTTTGTAGTAGGATTTTAACTTTGAAAATATGTTTTTCTAACAAAATAACCTGGAAATTCGAAAAAAATAAACTTTTAAGACTTATTTTTTGAAAAAGTTTTTAATTTAAAGGTTGGCTGCTGCCAGCATGCTTGGAATGCTTCCAAATTTTAAATTTGTAATTTTTGACAGCTTATTGTAAGCTTAATACTAGGTTTTTTTACACAAACGATATATCAAAATTCGTCATATGTGATAAATTTTACATTTTTGATGGTTTTGAAAAAAAATTTTGAAAAAAATTTTTGGCATTCGCGTTTGGCCGCCTTTAGCCCCCGGGGGGTCAACCTCCCAAAAAAAATTTTATTTTAAAAGTAAGGAATAAAAATTTTCTGACATTCAATATACAACAATATGATCAATATCGTAAAAAACTTCGAGCAGGAAGCAACACAAAATAAATAATTCGGACAGTGTATTAGCGTGGCAAAAATTCGCCAAAAATCGCAAAAAACCGCGCGCATTCAACGCATTATAAAAAACAGGGCTATGGATTTTGGAACTTAAAAAATTTTTTAACTCAGAATTGGCTCAAACTTATTGGAAAAAGTAATTAGGCAATGTAAAGCCAGAATATCATGATTTTTGGAAAAATAAACATGGACATCTTTACACTGTACTACGATTTTTCCTTAAAGAAGGGAATTACCTTGCTCACCAACCACAAAAGGGATTGGACTAAATGAGATATCATTGCAAAGCTTACGGTCGGGAGAATGTCATAAAGAGGTTGAAATTTAGAAAAAATTGCATGGACATCTTTAGCCTGGACAAAACATTTTCACAAAAAGGGGAAACCTATAGATTTTGGAAAGTGAAAATTTTATTGTTTTTGAATTGGTTCCCACTTATTGATAAGAGTAATTATCCAATGTAAAACCAAAATGTCATGTTTTTTTGGTAAGATTAACATGGACATCTTAATGCTGGACAACTTTTTACTAAAAAAAGGAACGACCTTTCTTTCAACCAGCAAAAGGATTGGGGTAAATGAGATATCATTGCAAAGCTTACAATGTCATAATGTCATAAAGGGGTTGAAATTAAAAAAAATTGCATGGACATCTTTCAAGATTCAATATTCAAGATTTTATTTTTCTAGTAATACATAAAGAAAACAGTAAGAAGGACAAAACAAACACAAATGCGATTGCAACCCAGTTGAGTTACAATAACACCAAAAATCACAAAATTGAGAGAAGACCTGGCTGATTTAGATTTACTA
>JASAMX010034284.1:0-16808 GCA_030248175.1 Microlaimidae sp. YZB2_3
CCCAAATTTTTTCTCATGAAATTTCTTTAAAAAATCTTTTAATAAAATTTACTGCCTACTAAAATCGTCAGAAAAAACTTGACAGTTTATAATATAAGGATTTAAGTTACCTATTTTAAGAATATTATTAAAAAAAATTATATGTGATCATGCAAAAGTACAGACAGGTACTAACGGTGGGGTCCGTACAAAATCCTCATGGACAAATTCTCTATGAACCAAAGTCCTCACAAACAGTACAAATTTCAATTAAGTAGAGTCAATTTTCAATGAATATAATTTTTTTTCTCTAATATTTACTTCAAATTTAACCCAAAGAACATCGAAATACAATTTATCAGGGCAAAATCAAGCTTGTTTTTAAGGTTTTTTTAGAGTTAGGAGAAAATTAACCTGTTTCCATGGTAGTATTTTTCCCGTTACGACCGTGGAACGTTTGTATGACAAAGGGCAATCACGGAAACGGGTTAAAGCATTTGTAAAGTTTTTAAGATTAAAATTAAGTGTTTTTTAAACAAATACTAGTTTGCAAATGCATTTCAGCATCTTATGGGGAATTCATACTGTTTCATGGAGAATTTAGTCTGAGTCATGGAGGATTTGACACAACTTCTACTGGGGATTTTGATTTGAACGTCACCAAAAATTCGTTTGTCGCCAAAATTGGTTAGAAAATTCGGAATTTAGAATTCTGCGGATAATCTAAGGACATTTTGCGGATTCCCGAATTAGTATCAAAACACACAAAAATACGATATTTGCCGTAAATACATAGATTTAGACCTGTGCACTGCCCCGCCGGGGTTTTATTGGGGGGCCAATTTCAAAACGGGGGGCAACTTTTTTGACACGCGGGGGGGATAAAATTGGGGGAAAGAAAAAAAAGAGAAAAAAAGGAGAAAAAAAGGAAAAAAAAGGAAACGGGAAAAAGGGACAAAAAAAGCGAAAATAAGGTGAAAATAGGTCAAAAATGGCCTATGCTGCATTGAAATAGGCTAAAAACTGCAAAAATTTTGCAATAATGGCGTCATAATAGGTAAAAAATGGCGTCATAATTTTTGGGTACTTTTTTATTTTTTCGCGGGGGGGGGGCAATAAAATGGGGAGGAAATCCTCCAATAAAGCGGGGGAGGGGTCATTATTAAACCGCGCACAGGTCTGTAGATTTGACACATATATTGACACATCGTTCGCCCGGAATTTAAGAATTTTTTGATGATAATAAAAAAAAGAAAACATAAATAATTCAAACTTTACAAAAAAAAATATTTTGCATATAACCATGGAGATCATTTGGGTCTGTATAAAAAACTCCATGGACAAATTCCATTCCCCATAGGCGAAAATCCCCATAAACGTTACAAAATCCCCATAAGGTGGTGTAAATTCCCCATAAATATAATGCGTTTGCAATATCTGCTTTAAATTTTGACACTTGGAAAATACAACAAATTTTATCATGATAAAATTTAGCTTGATTTTAGGGCATTGCTTAAGTTTAGAAAAAATCAAAACATTTTTAATGCTTTTATGATTAAAACTTAGTTTTTTTAACACATTTGAGTTGAGAAACGAATTTCCCCAATGTTACTGGAAATTTGACGTATGTTATGGGGAATTTTGCTATGGGGATTTTATACATGCTTTTTTTTTTCTACTTTTTTATGGGGATTTTGCAATTTTTTTTCCGTCACCAATCCTTTTAGGTTTTTACGGTGACGTGCAAAAATCCCCATAAAAGTAGTGTAAAATCTCGATGGCAAAATTCTCCATAACGTAGTGCAAACTCCCCACAACAATCAAAAATGCGTTTGCAAACTAAAATGTGTTAAAAAAACTAAGTTTTAATCATAAAAGCATTAAAAATGTTTTAATTTTTTCCTAAGCCAAAACAAAGTCCTAAAATCAAGCTAAATTTTATCATGATAAAATTTTGTGGTATTTTCGAAGTGTCAAAATTTAAGGGAAATATTGCAAACGCATTATATTTAAGGGGAATTTACACTACTTCAGACCTGTGTACGGTTTGGAAATGCCCCCACCCGTTTTATTGGAGGATTTGCCCACGCCACCCCCCCGTTTTATTGCCCCCCCCCCCCCGATACAAAAAATGAAAAAGAACCCTTAAATTATGACGCCATTTTTGACCTATGATGACGCCATCATCGTGAGTTTTTTGCAGTTTATAGCCTATTTCAATGTATTTTAAGCCATTTCAGACCTATTTTTACCTTATTTTCGCTTTTTTGTCCCTTTTCTCTCCCCTTTCTTCTCTCCCGCTTGCTCCCCGTTTTATTCCCTCTCGTTCAAAAAATTCGCCCCCGTGTCTTCTAGAAATCGCCCCCTCGCTTTAACCGGGGGCAGTGCACAGGTCTGATACCGTAGTTTACACCGTGTATACACCGGATACACATACACGGTGTATACACCGTGTATACCCCGCTTTGTGAATTCCGGCTGAGATGTAGAAGACGAAATTTCCGGACACCGACCTTCTAGGCGTTTGCTATTTCTCAAATAGAATTTCTTAGTAATGACTTCACATTCGCAAGCATGAAGATGGATCTGATGAGTCTATAAAGCTGAAGCAAAACCTCAAAATCAAACAAAACATTAAATTTAGCTTGATTTTAAGGTTTTGCTTAGGTTGCTTAGGAAATTTTTAGTAACAAGAAGAGAGGATTTCACCCCTCTGTCGGTCCGTCGGTGTGGTAGTGTGGTAGGTGTAGTAGGCAGTAGCATAGCTGCCCCCCCCCCGAGGTTAAAACGGGGGGGGGGCCATTCCAAGATGGGGGGGCACGGGGGGGCAAGTTTTTTGAAACGGGTGGGGGCAATAAAACGGGGGGAGGGCAAGCAGGGGAAAGAAAAAAAAAGAGAAAAAGAAGGGAAAAGAGTAGAAAGAAGGAAAAGCGAAAAAGGGGACAAAAAAAGGCGGAGAATAAAGGTAAAAAAAGGTCTAAAATGGCTTAAAATACATTGAAATAGGCTAAAAACTGTAAAAAATTCGCGATGATGGCGTCATCATAGGTCAAAAATGGCGTCATATTTTTAGGGTACTTTTTCGTTTTTTGGTAAGCCTTTTTTTGGTAAACTATTTTTTCCTAAGCCTAAGCAAAACCTAAAAATAAAAAAAAAAAGTTTATACTTAATAGTTTGTTTTACAAAGACAAAAAAAAAACTAAAACTTTTTAGGTTTAGGGAGTTTATACTGTCGTAGTGCTGTGTTGATATATTTCTCTGTAGGTGGCGGAAATCAAAAATTTGCATAAAATTTATATAGAATACTGCGGCGGTCTAATGCTCGGCGGTCTAATGCTCGGCCTTCAAGTGCGCGGCGTTCTAATGCTGGCGGTCAAATGCTCGGCGATCAAGTGCTGGCGTTCAAATTTCCGGACACCAATCTACTACTTCAGTCCAGTCCATGTTTATAATATTCATTAGATTTAGACCAAAGACTACATATAAATCGCTCGATTGATTAAGAGGGAGTCAAAACGGTGTCCAGAAAATTTGTCTTCTACATTGCGTCTTTCAACATCTCGTCTTCTACATCTCGTCTTCAGAAAGTTATAGTTTTTTAAACATTGCAAAGGACGCAATTTCCGTGAACCGCCAAATCGGCTCCCGGATTTTTCGTTTTTTACATTACGTCTTTCAGCATCTCGTTTTCTACATGATATCTTCAGAAAACTCGTGCTTTGGGTGCGATTTTATAAACGTATTTTTACAAAGGACGAATTTTCCGCAGTTTGCGATTAAAACTATGAATTCAAAACTTTTCATAAACCTAAGCAAAACCGTCAAATTAAGCAAAATTGTACAATGATAAATTTTTATTAATAATGTTATCCTTAAGACTGAAAAACCAAAACCTAAGCGACACCCAAAAATCAGGATAAACTTTACGTAGTAAGTTTGTATTTAATGAAGTGGTCTTTATATTGAGGACTAAAACTTTTTTTTTAACCCAAAGCATAACCTAAAATTCAAACAAAACATTTTTTATTAAAACAAAACATTGTTTGGGCAAAAAACTCGTCTTTTAAAACTTACGTTTAGAGAATCGCGAAGACGAGATGTTTAAAGGATGAGTTTTTCGAAGACAAAATGTAGAAAACAAGATGGTTAAAGACTTAATGTAAAAGACAAATGTTCCGGACACCAGTCAAAATTAACTACCTACGCAAAAGCAGTTTAAAACCCTTTATTTTAGCACAAGCGAAACCTTAAAATAAAACTAATTATCGTAATATAGTTTTATTTGATTGTGTATTTTCTTTTTAAAAAAATGCCTTTCAGCTATTTATTTACAAGGAAATTTTCAGTTTTGTATGTCTCGTGATTTTTTGACCAAGAAATATATTGACCAGTTTTTAAATAGATAGAAAATAACATTAATTCAGTAAATGAAGAGGATTCAGGTGTTCAAACTCGATCCCCGGCATTTGAGCCCCGAGCATTTGATCTCCACCTCCAGCATGTTTGCCACGCAGTTGATTTGATAAAGTTCTGCTTAATTATTAGATTTTACTTAGGCTAAAAAAAGTTAAGTTTTTATTCCCATTTAATGATTTATTGCTGGCGATTTTAAAACATTTTGTCCTTGAACTCTCGGGGATCAAACTGAGCGGGCATTAAATTTCTTAGAATCAAGATTCATTATTTCCGGTATGCTTTTAAATAAAACAAAAGAAGTAGAGGCAAATACACCGCTTATAGCCTACAGTAATCTCATTATTAGCGTCAATTTAATTTTGCTTTTAAATCATCATTTAAAATTTTTGACATTTTCATTTAAATAATTCTTGAAGGTTAGATTGATTTGGAAAAAAGTTCGTCAATCGCCTCTGTTACTTCACGCTAATTCTTTGGTCGGTAAATCATTCAAAGATTACCGAATGTACAAATACTGTTCTGAACAGTTTAGTTTTAACCATTCACTCACTACGTTTTTGTAAATAATAAATATCTGATTTGCAAATCAAGCAATCGAAGCTAATATATGCGAAATTATTAAAATTATTGCACCAGATTTTTAGGAATGAACTGGTAAACTAACTATTCAGAATACTTGTTTCAGGAAAATTGTTTAATTTTTTCATGTATAGTTTTTATGTTTATAATTTTATCTAATCTGCGAAATATTAAAGTATAACCCATTGTCAATACGGCAAATTCACTTCCAATAATTAAAATATGTATTGAAATATTTGCCTTTTTTCGTTGATTTTGGAACAACTACTAAAATATAATTTATTATTGTTGTTAGAATTACATAAAAATAACACGTTTAGATTTACAAATCTTCAAAAGTATTTTCATGAATGCTCTCATTTTGCATGTTTATAAAAACTACCGAGCTTTTTTTATTGAACAATTTTATTTACACAGTTTTTTTGCCTAAACTGTATAGTCTCAGTTGTTAGTTTTGAAGCGCGTAATAATTACACTGAAAAAAATTTGCAATACTCTTTGAGAAGGAAGGACCCATTCATTATTTAAAAACGTTGAATATAAAAAATACATCAGAAATAAATTGAGTATTAAAAAAATATGGCAAAATTTGTCTTTTAAACCGAAAAAAAAACAAAGCATAAAAAAATAAATTAAATACAAGAAAAAAACTTTGGCTTGACACAATGAACGTACATGTTTAAAAAACACAAATTTTCGTAATGCTAATATGTAGAAAATCAAATACACTGCAATGAAATAAATAACAAAATTAAAATTAGGCTTTTAATCAAAAGTAGAAAATTTTCTAAATTTTTCCTATTGTTCACGCAATAAATTTACTGCAAAGGCGATAATTTAGAGATATTTTTTCTAAAAACAGACTTTCTAAAACTAGCCTTTTTTTATTTGCAAAACCTAATGTGTCTTAATAGCACAAAAATGTCAAGTTCTTGAATAGATTTAACTGCCACATCAAAAGCAAGGAATATTGCATGTATACATTTAATTTAATTTTAATCTACATTTAATCACCCAATTAACTAACCCAAACAAACTTCATTTTTAACTTTTTAATATATCTATTATTTGCCGTTTAAAAATATTCCAAATAATATTAGAAAAAACGAACAATGATAAAATTCAATTCCAAACAAGTAATATTAATTAATTAATTATATTAAAAAAATATAAATTGGGCTAATCTAATAAAAATTTTATACTTTTAGACACGTCTTGATGTCGAATAAATCTCAGACGTTATAAATTATAAAAATTGCCAACACAACATAATAATATAAAAAAAAATTTTGTTTTTCCCAAAATTTCGCACCCAAAAAAATCAGAAACGGAACACCAAACCAGATTTACATGAAACATATTAAAATAACTGTTGTAAACACTTTGAAAGAGCTTGTAGGGTTTTATTGCTCACGTGAACGCAAACTAGGAGGACCACCCAACTTGACATGCTGATCATGACGTAAAAATATGAAAAAAATTTAATTCTGGGGCCTATTTCATAGAGATTTCTGTAATTGTAAATTAATAAACACATTTAATTTCTTCTTATTTTATTAATTAAAAAATACGTACGTAACTGCGGAATTTACGGAATTTACCGACATGTAATTTTTTAAATTCTAAACGCAATTTTATTAATATACGTTTTAATTAAAAAATACAAAAGAAAAATATGCGTTTATTAATTTACAGCTGTAAATTAATTACACGCAATTTTTATGAAATAGGCCCCTGAGCTAAAACGCCTTTTTCGAATTTTTATTAGTTCACATTCGTCGGAATTATGGTTGAATTATATCTGGCTGACGCTGAAAATTAGAATGCAGACATGAGGGGACCAATTAAAACTGTGCGGTAATGACGTTTTTTTTTAAAACAGATCAGAACGCAGAATTTTTTTTAATTCCACCTTTTCAGAAAATATACAAAAATTAACCAACTTTAACCCTTAAAAAATTTGCATTTAGAGTGCAAATTAAGTAATTTGATAAATAATTATAAAAATACAGTTTTTAAGTGAAAAAATTTGAATGTTTTTGTCGTTAAATAGTCGATTCAATACTGCAAATATTGCGGTCAGCTAGATTTTATTTGCCCATAATGCGTGTTTTAATTAACTACTATAATTATAATAACTTGAATAGTATAATATTAACTATTCATTTGTAATAATAACAACTCGCACGCCATTATAACTAAGGTTTGGAAAAATGGATTTTTGTTTGATCGTAATCTTCTGCCATGTTCACATTGCAAAGCACGCACGCATTTTATCCGCAATTCGTTTTATATTGTTTTAATTTTTCTTGTTTTGATTTTCATAGTCATCGGAATTATGGCAATATTTCGTTTATTTGTTTTATTTCCTTTATTCAATTTTAAAAGTAAATTCCGATTTTTTCCCATCGATGGCACAATGTTCTATCTACGTTCACCATAGTGGCCCTATATTTATTTTTCCAAAACAAATAGACCATGAGTCTGATTGGCCTGGCTTTGGTCAATCAATACCTGTTAGATAAAAAAGTGTATATTAATCCTAAGAGTAATGTTTTCTTAGTTGAATTTGTGGTTTCACAAATTTAATTTTTAAAATAAAATCTATGAGATGATTCTACAAAAGAAGCAACTGGTGGTTAAGTTATTCGGGTTCCCGCCCGGAAATTTAGTCTTTTACATTACGTCTTTTAACATCTCGTCTTCTTCATCTCGTCTTTTAAGCGCCTCGTCTTCGGAAAACTGGCCTTTTAGGTGCGATTTTGTAAACGTACTTTTAAAAAGGGGTTTTTTGTATTTGGGGATTAAAACAATGAAGTGAAAACCTTTTTTTAAGCCTAAGCAAAAACCTAAAATCAACCAAAATTTTACCATAATAAATTTTGAATAAATGATTCTTTTCTAAAAACTGAGCCTAAGCCAAAGCGAAACCTAAAATTTTAGCAAAATTTTATCAAGGTAAATTTGTGTTTAACGGTGTGCTTTTTGAATTAAAGAGTAAAACCTATGTTTTTACTAAGCCTAACTGAAACCTAGAAATCAAGCAAAATTTTATCATTAGGACGAAAATTTTCAATTTTAAAAATGCGCTTACAAAATCGCACCCAAAAGACAAGTTTTCCGAAAACGAGATGTTTAAAAGACGAGCTT
Organism: Microlaimidae sp. YZB2_3; assembly: GCA_030248175.1. Classification (NCBI taxonomy): domain Eukaryota; kingdom Metazoa; phylum Nematoda; class Chromadorea; order Desmodorida; family Microlaimidae; species Microlaimidae sp. YZB2_3. Next base: position 8,125 of record JASAMX010034284.1, read on the forward strand.
TCCGAAGACGGCATGTAGAATACGAGATGTTGAAAGACGTAATGTAGAAGACCAAAATTTCTGAACGCCGTTATTCGACCATAATCAAATGTCATACTTGACTAACAGTACGTGCTCCCAAATATGTTTCAAAACCGTCTTAAAAAAAATTAAATATTAAGTAACGAAAGTTTTGAAATAAAATAATGTTTTAAATGCTTTTGTGTAAAGTCTTTTTTGATCGAACCAATAAACATTTATTTCGTGTAACATCTACATAGGAGAATGGCATTAAATCTGCTCCAACAACCTATAGGAATAGCAAGAAACCTTCAGTAAATTACGGTTTCTAATATTTTATTTTGAAAAAAAATTAAAAATGTTAAAAAAAAATACAGTCTTCGGACCAGCCCTAAAATTATGGGAATTTCAGACCACAAAATGAGATATTTACATCACATCGTCGTTACTACAACAAAATGAGCCACTGTCATTATAAAATACAGGTGACTGTGACTCATTCTGTAGTTATTAAGGTCCTGACTTAAATTTAAAATGGTCACAGACACAGATATTTTATGCGAACTGTGGCTCAATTTGCCATAGTAACGATGATATATGTAGCCTTAATGAATGGTTATCTTAATTAAAAAAAATCAGATATTAATTTGTAGTAAAAAGTAATAATGTTTTAAGCAGAAAATGCAAAGCCCACATGTATTTAGCCAAAGTGAAAATTTTAATTTTAAGTTAAATTTAGATAAGAAAATCAATAAATCGGACTATTTATTTAAAAAAGAAGTCATCTATACGGTGTTTGGTATTGTTTGAGTAATAATTAAAAAAATATTCTTTGTTTCACCTATATTTGAATCGATGTGAGTTAAAAAACTTTGTAAATAAGTTTATATAGATCAAAATAGTTTATTTAACTTGTTTTTAATTGGAATTATTGGTTTATGGTTAAAAATTAATCATTAATTCCAAAATAAACCACTGACAATATAAAAAAAAACCAAACCATAGCCGACTTCTTTTTTATCGGAAAAATAAGTCCTATTCAATTTATTCCTATTTGGAATTATGGTGAATTATATCTGGCTGACCTCGTAAATTTATTTATCTATTTGAAAACCAATGAAATTGTGCGGTTATGACGTTTAAAAAAAAAAAAGTATAACGCAGAATTTTAAATTTTTTTCTTATTTAATTAGAACGACTATTAACAAAATATACAAAAATAATTAAATTAAAGCGCTTAAAATTTTTAATATATGTTCAAAATTAAGTAATATTATAAATAATTATTCAAATAAGATATATTTATTTTTTAATATATTAAAATGTTTTTGCTGAAAATTTTAATATGTTATATTGTTATATAGCCGATTAAATACCACAAATAACGAGGTCAGCTAGGTTTGATTTGCCAATAAACTAATTTTTTTATCCCGGTAAGTACGGGTTGCCTGAATTGGAAAAAACGGTTTTTACTTGCCTCCTTCCAGCCTCCATCGGAAATTTTGCAGGTTCCTACCTTCCTCCACCCTGCCTCCTCCTACCTGCCTCCTCCTACCTGCCTCCATCCTGCCTCCTACCTGCCTCCGAGGCAGTTTTATCTGCCTCCTATCTGCCTTCTAATCTGTATATGCTTTAATATCAGAGGCAGGTCATCTGCCTTCTACCTGCTTCCGAGCCCGAGGCAGTGTTAGCTGCCTCCACCCTGCCTCCACCCTGCCTTCATGCTGCCTCCGAAGCAGTTTTACTGCCTCCTACCTGCATCCAGTCTTTCGGAGGCAGGTTCGAGAGCCGGCCTTACCGGGTTATAAATTTTTAAAAACAGCTTTGAATCAGTCGGGTAACTAACTTAATTTCGGCCACTTTTTTTTGGATAAGTTTTTTCTGGTTTTTTTAATCGACCCAAAATTTGGTCTAAAAATTAAACGATAGCTGTTTCTGCTATTCCAGAGCAAAATTTTAAAATTTCTGTTACACTTAAAGAACAGAGTGGAGCTTTAAAAATTTTTTTATAGTGGCCGAAATTAAGGCGCGAGCCATTAACTTCAGCCACCCAAAAAAAACTGGCTAAAGCTATTGCCGAAACGAACAATAAAAATTTTAAAAGGTTGCAAATTTATCCTTAGGTATTGTTCTTGGTACATATAACTTAATTTTTTTTTTGCAAATTTTAATAGTTATTAGCAAGACTTAATATAATTATGTCAAAACCTTAAAAAATGTTTTAATAACCTATATTTTTTGTTAAATTTTTTTGGCTTAAAAAACGTCGAAAAAAGTCAAATGAGCAAAAAAATTCTTTATAAATACGGTGGTACAATGATATTTAAAAACAGCAAAAAACGGCAGGTTCTTTCACATAAATTTTAAGGTGGTCGAAATTAAAGGAATCTTCAAATGCGCAGTTAGTTAAACGCATTGCAAAGTGATTTTGAAGAAAATATCAAAACATGAAAATTAACAACTTTGAGCCTTAAATAGAAGATATTTTAAGGGTATGTAATGCTTTGTTCTAAATTTGATGCAGTTTAAACACAAAGCAAAAATTAAGAAAATCACAAAAATTCATTTTTTATATGAAACTGTTGATAATGCAGAGTAACACAAAAAATTTTTTGCAAAAGCACTTTATTCAACATTCATCCAGTTACTTTTGTGCTAGTTCTTTTGTGTTTTAGAAATAATCCAATTTTATAACACCCTAAATTGGTGGCCGAAATTAAGGCCTGGCCGAAATTAAGTCAGATACCCTACTAACCTGTTTTCGGACGGATTTTTAGTTTAAAAACGGGTTGCTTGTTTCAAGAGAATAAATAAATTGACTACATGTATACTTTTAAAATAGTAATTTAAATTATTTTATCGTACGTTTAAAAGTCTCACAAAAAACAACATTAAAATCGCTGTAACTAATACAATTTTCTTCGAGAATAAAGTTGTAAATCGATTACGGTAAGTTTTAAAAATACTTACACAGGCTAACAATTTCGCTATGAGTGTTCTGGGTTTTCATCATTACACTATGTGCTATAAGCTTGGGCTTTTTGCTTAAGTCAATTAACTACCAAGTTTATATTTTGAAATTAAATGAGCCTTTATTTAAAATGTATAAATAATGATAAATAATAATATTATGTATGTTAAAAGTCATAAATAATCTTTAGTTTGTTATATATTTACCCCTGAGATTTACCAAGAAAGTTTGGAAATTACGTAACGAAGAAACGTAGTTAAAAAAATGTATTCCGCAACATGAAAGATAAATCTACAAGTATTTCCATCATTTTAAGAGGGGGATATAGCCTGACAAAATATGTTTTATGTCTTATCGAAATTTCTTTATACTTTTGTAAGCTCTTAGAAAAATTCTAGTTGTTCCATATGATCTTAGTTTTATTTATTTTTTTGCCAGTAGACTAAGTGCTATATTAGCATTTTTTGGAAAAATTTTTTCTGAATGTTTTAATTTTTCTATATTTCTGGCTGTTTAAATTCCATAATTTGATATTTTAATAATTTTAATTTGATATTTTAATAATTTCATCACCATTTTACGCATATTTGTTTTATATACAAACCCCTAACCCTTATGTAGGGGTTAACAAAACTTCTTAAAAAGGGTTTAGGATTTTATTAGCTTTTATTTATAACAAAATTAATATAAAAGTATCAATTTAATCCTTTTCAATAAAGATACATACGATTTGTCAGAAAAAAAGCTAAAACTAAAACATTTACAATAGTTTTAAACAGCGTCCTATGTAGCACCTATATTTAACACATACTTAGTGGACCGCCCCAAAGTGTATTTGCGTTTTTTTATTCGACTTAAGAGCAATACTTATTTTGTTTATAGTTTTTATTTTTGTTTAACTTTAGTTGTACAACGGACTTTATTCTATGCTACATTCTAAAAACAAAATAAGTATTGCTCTTAAGTCGAATAAAAAAACGCAAATCCACTTTGGGGCGGTCCATTAAATCTATGCTTAAATCGGTGCTACATATTAGGACGCTGTTTAAAACTATTGTAAATGTTTTAGTTTTAGCTTTATTATTGACAAATCGTATGCTATTTTTAATTAAAAGGATTAAATTGATACTTTTATATTAATTTTGTTATAAATAAAAGCTAATAAATTCCTAACCCCTTTTAAGAAGTTTTGTTAATCCCTACATAAGGGTTAGGGGTTTGTATATGAAACAAATATGCGTAAAATGGGCATAAAATTATTAAAATATCGAATTATGGAATTTAAACTGCCAGAAAATTAGAAAAAATAAAACATTCAGAAAAGTTTTAAACAACACATGCTAATATAGCACTTAGTCGACTGGCAAAAAAATAAATAAAACTACGATCATATGGAACAACTAGAATTTTGTTAAGAACTTACAAAAGTATAAAGAAATTTCGATAAGACATAAAACATATTTTGTCAGGCTATATCCCCCTCGAAAAATGATGAAAATACTTGTAGATTTATCTTTCATGTTGCGGAATACACATAATTTGCGTTTCTTTGGGGGGTCATTAAAAAAATTATTTGGTAAATCTTAGGGGTAAAGTTATAAAAAACTAAAAAATTATTATAACTTTTAACATACATAATATTATTATTTATCATTATTTATACATTTTAAATAATGGCTCATTTAATTTCAAAATTTAAACTTGGTAGTTGATTGACTTAAGCGAAAAGCCCAAGCTTATAACACATAGTGTAATGATGAAAGCATGGTAAAACCCAGAACACTCATAGCGAAATTGTTAGCCTGTGTCATATTTTTAAAAGTTACCATGCTGATTTACAACTTTATTCTCGAAGAAAATTGTATTAGTTACAGCGATTTTAATGTTGTTTTATTTAAGAATTTTGAACGTACGATAAAATAATTTAAATTACTATTTTAAAAGTATACATGTAGTCAATTTATTTATTTTCTTGAAACAAGCAACCCGTTTTTAAACTAAAAATGAGTCCCAAAACAGCTGGCTTTATTTAAATGAGAAAATTTATATTATAATGTATATTATTGTGTTTGTTTGTATACGGAATTTACAAAAACAGAAAGAACAAGAAGCTAATAAAAAAACGCCAGGAGATGTCATTCATTTTCTTGTTAGCAAATCAGGTTTTCTTACAATGCTTTTGCCGTTACAACTTAGTAGGGTATCTGACTTAATTTCGGCCAGGCCTTAATTTCGGCCACCAATTTAGGGTATTAGAAAATTGGCTTATTTTTAAAACACAAAAGAACTAGTACAAAAGTAACCAGATGAATATTAAATCAAGTGTTTTTGCAAATGTTATTCTGCATTATCAACAATTTTATACAAAAAGTGAATTTTTGTGATTTTCTTAATTTTTGCTTTGTGTTTAAATTGCATAAAATTTAAAACGAAGCACTATATAACCTTAAATTATCTTCTATTTAAGGCTCAAATTTGTTAATTTTCATGTTTTGAAATTTTCTTTAAAATCACTTTGCAATGCGTTTAACTAACTGCGCATTTTAAGATTCCGTTAATTTCGGCCACCTTAAAATTTAGGTGAAAGAACCTGCCGTTATTGGCTGTTTTTAAATATCATGGTATTACCGTATTTATAAAGATTTTTCGCTCATTTAACTTTTTTTGACGTTTTTTTAAGCCAAAAATAAAAATTCAACAAAAAATACATGTTATTAAAACTTGTTTTTTTAAGGTTTTGACATAATTATTTAAAGTCTTACTAATAACTATTAAAGTTTGCAAACGAAAAAAAAAAGTTATGTTCCAAGAACAATACCTAAGATAAATTTGCAAACCTTTAAAAATTTTATTGTTCGTTTTGGCAATAGTTATAGCCAGTTTTTTCTAGGTGGCTGAAGTTAATGGCTAGCGAATTAATTTCGGCCACTATAAAAAGAAAACTGTAAACCTCAACTGATCTTTAAGTGTAACAGAAATTTTTAAATTTTGCACTTGAATAACAAAAATAGCTATCGTTTGATTTTTAGACCAAATTTTGGGTCGATTGGAAAAGCGAGAAAAAAATTTATCCAAAAAAACAAAAAAAGTGGTCGAAATTATTTAAGCTACCCTATAACTTACAGTACGTGCAGGCTTCCACCGAGAGTTGAACGAAGTTCTGCTGGGTTATTTTCTCTCCGAGTTCCCCGGCGGACACGACCAGATAGGACATGCTATCCACGGGCGGTAGGAGTGGTGCTGTGAGCGGTTCCGTGGCGCTGGTCGGTATGAGCCATTTGCGGAGTACCTGATATTTATTTTTATTTATTGATTAATTAGGAGGCAGCTAAAACTTCCTCGGAGGCAGGTAGGAGGCAGGATGGACGCAAGTAGGAGGCAGGTAGCAGGAGGCAGGTTATTATAGGCAGGTAGGCAGGCAGGCAGGTAAAAACCGTGTTTTCTAATTCAGGCATCCCGTCCTTACCGCGATAAAAAAAAAATTAGTTTATTGGCAAATCAAACCTAGCTGACCTCGTTATTTGTGGTATTTAATCGGCTATATAACAATATAACATATTAAAATTTTCAGCAAAAACATTTTAATATATTAAAAAATAAATATATCTTATTTGAATAATTATTTATCATATTACTGAATTTGGAACATATATGCAAAATTTTAAGCGCTTAAATTGACTAATTTTTGTATATTTTGTGAAAAGGCGATCTAATTAAATAAGAAAAAAATTTAAAATTCTGCGTTCTACTTTTTTTTTTTTAAACGTCATAACCGCACAATTTCATTGGTTTTCAAATAGATAAATAAATTTACGAGGTCAGCCAGATATAATTCTCCATAATTCCAACTAGGAATAAATTGAATCGGACTTATTTTTCCGATAAAAAAGAAGTGGGCTATGATTTGGTTTTTTTTTATATTGTCAGTGGTTTATTTTGGAATTAATGATTAATTTTCAACCATAAACCAATTTTTAAAATTAAAAACAAGTTAAATAAACTATTTTGATCTATATAAACTTATTTACAAAGTTTTTTAACTCACATCGATTCAAATATAGGTAAAACAAAGAATATTTTTTTAATTATTACTCGAACAATACCAAACACCGTATAGATGACTTCTTTTTTAAATAAATAGTCCGATTTATTGATTTTCTGATCGGAATTGAACTTAAAATTAAAATTTTCACTTTGGCTAAATACATGTGGGCTTTGCATTTTCTGCTTAAAACATTATTAGTTTTTACTACAAATTAATATCTGATTTTTTTTAATTAAGATAACCATTCATTAAGGCTACATATATCGTCGTTACTATGGCGAATTGAGCCACAGTTCGCAAAAAATATCTGTGTCTGTGACCATTTTAAATTTAAGTCAGGACCTTAATAACTACAGAATGAGTCACAGTCACTTGTATTTTATAATGACAGTGGGTCATTTTGTTGTAGTAACGACAATATGATGTAAAGATCCCATTTTTGTGGCTTGAAATTCCTATAATTTTACGGCGGGTCCGAATACCCTGTATTTTTTTAACATTTTTATTTTTTTTCAAAATAAAATAATATTAGAAACCGTGATTTACTAAAGGTTTCTTGCTATTCCTATAGGTTGTTGGAGCAGATTTAATGCCATTCTCCTATGTAGATGTTACACGAAATAAATGTTTATTGGTTCGATCAAAAAAGACTTTACACAAAAACATTTAAAACATTACTTTATTTTAAAACTTTTACTTAATATTTAATTTTTTTTGAGATGTTTTTAAAACACATTGGGATTCGAATTTGGATATTTTGTTTCATGTTTAAAAAATTAATAATTAAAATAAAGTATAAAAAAATAAAGTGTATAAAAAATTATGAGAAACCCCTGAAAAATGCACATATTTTGTCCAGGATATTGTATTGATTCATAAATATTTTACCGTGTTAAATCATTTTATTTACGAATCAAGCTGCAAATACATATGTAGCTTTTAGATGAGCAATTATCTGCCATCGACATTAACTTTAAAAAATCACTTTGAAACCCTATACCAAAGCCATTTCTTCAGTAATAACACATGATATGGATTTTTTTTCGTTACCTTGATTTATTTTTTAATAAATGTTAGTTTAAAATTATTTTTCCAGGTTTGCACCAAAATTTGTTTAGTATCTTAGTGTTCTTTTTAGTTTCGCTCGATTTCCAATTTCGGGAATCACAAATTTTAAATTTTACAATTTTTGTTTATTTATAAATCTAATGATTAAAAGCTTCAAAATTTTTGCGAATGATATTGGAAAATTAAAAAAAATTATTAGTCATTGTAAAATGATGAAAACTTGCAGCGTCAAAAGGCAAAACTAGGCGATCTACATAGGGTACGCAGTCGTTCGAAATGTAACTTGGAACTGTCGAGCATTTTCAGAAACCTGAAGCCTTATTTAGGAAAAAGGGCTTGACCTTAGGTGTGGGTTTAGGCTTAATGCTTAGGTAGAATTGGTTTTAATAATTCCATAATTTTAAATACAAGTTTCCTATTTTTCTGTTTTAAGGTATCTAAATCCTAAAATAAGAAATTGATCTTTTTTTGGATATCCTGTTAAATGGGGAACGGGACACGAGGGTACTGGACACGAGGGTAATGGACACGAGGGTACTGGACACGAGGGTACTTGACACGAGGGTACTGGACACGAAGGTACTGGGCTTAAAAAAATTG
>JASAMX010034285.1:0-11603 GCA_030248175.1 Microlaimidae sp. YZB2_3
TGTGGTCCTACGTTCCAGTTCATATTGCTCATTAGACCCCATCTGACCCCCTACTAGGTTTTAAAATTTTCCACCCGGTGACCCCTGGAGGCTGGGGTCAACCCCCCTAGGACCCCCCTCCTAGATTTTGAAATGTCATTTACCCGGGGTAAACAAACAGCCCCCCTTGCTTGTTGACCATGTTCATCTATGGGCATAGGTGTTTTTGGGGGGGGACAGAGGGGTGCACCCCCTTAAAGCCAAAATTTTGGAACCCCCCCTAGAAAAAATTCAGGCCCCCCTCCCCCAAAGCTCAAAAGCGGTCTGGCCTGACCCCCCTGGGAAGGCTGACCCCCTCCCCCCTCCAGACCAATTTACAAGTAGATTTTTATTTACTGTCAAAAACCACAGGGATTTTAGTTAAAAACAGTGTTTAAATACACTTTTAGGCCTAAATAGGCTGTTTTAACACATAAATTTCAATATTAGACCTAAAAACACTTAAATTATCGAGTTAAAAAAATTTTGCTAAAAAATTGGACCCCCCTGACCCCCCTAAGTTTGAAATCTCACACCCGGGGTCCACCCCCCATAAAAAGCCAGGGGGATCCGGGACCCCCCTGGCACCCTCCCTAAGAAATTTGGCCTTTACCACCCGGGAGTGGACCCCCCCCCTAGCGGACCCCGACCAAAAACACCTATGTCTATGGGTTCAGTATCCGAAGCAAAATACTTTTAAACCTTTAAAGGTATAATAATAGTTTTTTTTTATAAGATACTACATTTCAATAAATAAAAAGTGATATTCTTGTATAAAGGTGTAAAAACATGAATTTGGGTTAAAAATTCAGTTTTTTGGAAGAAATTCGAAAATAAAAAAGGAAGGAGGGCCCCTGGATTTTTTCTAGGGGGCTCCTGGATTTTTTTCTGGGGGGGGGCAAAATTTTGAGGCTATGGGGTTGGACCCCACCCTAACCCCCCCCCTTCTTGTTCATCTATGTATTAAATTGTTTGTAAAAATTTTTTTCTTTTGTTTTAAACTTATTTTTATTGAATAAAAGGAAAATAATGACTTATATGGCAGAAACAAAGTAATAAACACTCCGCGCGAAGCGCGGAAATTTCTTTTTAGCCCTTTAATAACATTTAGGATTTGCCCCTCCCCCCTTTCGGAAATTTTGTTTAGAGTTAAACCCCCTTTCCAAAATCCTGGCTACGCCCATGGTTTAAAAAGTTAATATTTAAATAAAACCATAAACCTAAATTGGACTAAAAAAATTTAAGGTACCTATATTATCTCGTTAATTTAAGTTTTTTAGTCAAGTTTTGTTTAATGAATACAGTCGTCTAAATAAAACCTATGTAGCTAATATAGTTATAATTATTGTACCAATAATTGTAGTCAAGGTCATTTTCATACTAAATTACAAAAATGATATGGACTAAAAAAATTTAAGCGGGAATATTTCACTGACAAAATGGTCGATGTATTCTACATCAACAACAGTGCTGATATAGGGTGGTAGGCGGTAATATGGAATATCCATGGCCGGCCCGCTTCAGCTTAAAAAAAAAAATAATAATAATAATAATTATATCGATTATATAATTACCTACACTCTATACACTACACTAATAAAACATTAGTATTAATCGACCGTACCGTTAGCGATATATGCTCACGTAAAACTTTTTTTCAGACAAAAGTGACTCAACCTCCGCCGTTATTTCGTCGTCCTTTCGAAAATCCGCCGAAATTGGGAAAACCGCGAAACTGATTCGTAAAATCGACCTCCATTTAAGTAATTTCGCCGCCTCGGCTTCTCTAAATTTCGCCGAAGTGAAGACGGAGCGTCGGCAGCTGCAGAGCTCCGGAGCTCAAGAGGGACAGCCGAATCCGGACGGGGAAACTTCCGGAGGAAAGTCCGGACGAAAAACTCCGGACGGGAAAATGGGACGGAAAGCTGCGGGACGTTCCGCGCCGCGGATTAATTTGCGCCGCTGCCCGGTTTGCCGCTCGTTTCAGTCGAAACTGACGTCGGCCGCGGATTCCGGACTATTCCGGGACGAGGGGACCGCGGAGGAAACTAACCCGGCGGGACAGGAAGATTATCAGTTGGTTATTTCCGCCGATGAACGAATAATGCGTAATAATGCGGACGGTTTTGCGGGTCCGGGGTGCTCTGCTGAGGAAATTGCGGAGGTGGATTCAAGTGAAAACTGGATTACCGCCGGTGATACTGGTGGGCACTCTAATGATAAAAATACGGAAGAAATTCTTAAGTATGGTAGGAATCCGGACGCGGGTTTGTCATCGGAATTGACGAAAGACGTGAGTTCGAACTCGGATTCCGGGAAAAATAAATATCCGGACGCGGGTTCGACCTCGGTATCGGAGAAAAATCAGATTCCGAACAGGGATTTGGATTTGCAATCGGAGAAAAATAAGCATCCGGACGCGGGTTTCAGCCCGGAATCGGATAAAAATGAAAACCCGGACGCGAGTTTGAGCCCGGAATCGACTAACGCTACGGAAAAGCGGGAGCAGCAAAAGTCTCCGATAGCGGCCGTGAAAATGTGCGACTTCTGCTGGGCGCCCGTCCGCGCATTCGCCGAAGAGCCCTGGAAGTATCTCAACTTGAAATGCGAATACGATGGTAAGTAAGAAGGGGTTTTTTTTATAATGTTGCTGATTTATTATGGAAATTCTTGGATTTTGATTAATAGTATGTAAATTGCTGGGTTTGGTTTAATAGTATGTAAATAAATTGTGAGGTTTGGTTTTTTTTGTGAAATAAGGGTCGCTGAGGGGATTGAGCTGAGCATGTGAGGTTTTTTTTATTATTTCAGGATCAAAGAACCCTGAAAATATGCATAGTCAAACAAGGTTTATATTATGTGTCGTTTTGTCGAATTAAACTCTCTCGCGTTTTACGAAGTTTAGCGGTTTCGCTAAGGAGTTACTTAACCTTGAATAAATGTGTTTTGAAATCTAGGGAGGAAGGTTCGGATTCCCGGCTAGGCTAGATTGAAATTGATCGGGGAGTTGAAGAGTCAGCAAGTTTGACATTTGGAAGGCGGTCCAGTCCTAGTCAGTGAAAAATTGCTTAAAGCGCTTTAGTGAACCAATAATTGTGCAATAAACTGATACTATTATGTTTTTAGATTGCAAGAAGCCAGATTGCTATCCTTGTTGGTTTTGGAAATGTTGCAGTTTTGTTTTACAAAAAGGTATATTAATTCATAGTTAGGCATGGAACGGGAAGCTGGAGGGGAGGGGGTGGCTACCGGAGATAAATGAGCCTTTGAAAGCTAGGAGAGTAATCCAGGGGTCCTTACAACTAGCTTTCTATAAAGTCGATTTGGGTATACCATTAGGAATCTAGAAAAGGGTCAGGGGGAGGGGTCCGCTTTCCAAAAAAAAATTTTAAATCATTGCTTTAAGTTTTTTAATACTAATATAGACCTGTGCACGGTCTGGAATTCCCTCCCCCCGCTTTATTGGAGGATTTGCCCCCCACCCGCCAAAAAATTAAAAAAAGTACCCTAAAAATATGACGCCATTTTTGACCTATGATGATCATCGCAAATTTTTTGTAGGTTTTGCCTATTTCAATGCATTTTAAGCTATTTTAGACCTATTTTAACCTTAGTTTTGTTTTTTGTCCCTTTTTTCCCTTTTCCCTTTTTTTCTCTTTTTTTCTTCTTTCTCCCTCCTCCCCCCGTTTTGTTGTCCCTTCCCCGTTTCAAAAAAGTCCCCCCGTGCCCTCCCAGTTTGGGAATTGCCCCCCAATAAAACCCCGGAGGGGGGAGGCAAATCTCGAAAATCTCGAGGGACCCCTCTAAAATTTGACATCTAACCCCCCATAGGTGTTTTTGGTCAGGTCCGCTAGGGGGGGGATCCACCCCCGGGTGGAAGGCCAAAATTTTTTAGGGGGGTCCGGACCCCCAGGCTTTTTAGGGGGGTCAACCCCGGGTGCGAGATTTTAAATTTAGGGGGGAGGTCAGGAGGGGGTCCAATTTTTTAACAAAATTTTTTTAACTCAATAATTTAAGTGTTTTTAGGTTTAATATTGAATTTTATGTACTAAAACCGCCTATTTAGGCCTAAAAATTGTATTTAAACACGGTTTTTAACTAAAAAACCGTGTTTTTGACAGTAAATAAAAAATATACTTCCAAATTGGTCGGGAGGGGGGTCAGTCTTGCTAGGTTGTCAGGCCGGACCGCTCTCGAGCTTTGGGGGGATGGAGGGGGGCCCTGGATTTTTTCTGGGGGGGGTCAAAAATTTTGGCTCTAGGGGGTGGACCCCTCTGTCCCCCCCCCCCAAAAAAAAACATCTATGACCCCCGCCCCTCGGAAAAATTTTAGGCATTTTTTTTATAAAAAAATTTCTTTCAAAACGTGAATTTTTAACACACATTTATGTTTTTACACCAGTTTTATACCAGAATATCGCTTTTTATTCAATAAAATGTAGTATTAGTACCGGGACCGTGCTCACCTATTATTGTGGATGACCCCCTCGTAATTTTTTCGTCTACTTCCACAGTCGTTTTTTTTATTTACTCTTCCAAATCTTAAGGGCTGCCCATCTATTTTCCAAATTTTTTTCTCGCTTTGGAAAATGTTTAGTTTTTTCTTAACAATGCGAGTTGTTGTAGCTTTTGGCGTAGGACGTTAGTAGAAGAATTAATAATGTCTGAGGTTTTGAGCAAACTGTTCTTTCAAAACATAAGTTTGATTCTTTCTCGCATTTTGCAGTAAAACCACCTGAAAAATTATTTAACAGCAATTTATTACTGTTCGCACTAACACAATGGTCAAGATTTTAAATTGAAACTCTTCTACAATTTTTAATATAAGTTACAATTTATAATATTCGTATTTTAACCTTTTAAACATACTATTAAATGCACGTCTACCTAATCTCCGTCTACCTAATCGTTCTTTTTTCTCCCGTCTACCTAATGTCGTCTACCTAATCTCCGTCTACCTAATGTCGTCTACCTAATGGTCCCTGCCCTCCGCCTACAATCGCCTACCAATCGCTCTACCAATCTCCTCTACCAACTCTACCAACGCCTACAATCCTACAACGCGCACCACGCCCAGGGGGGCGGGCGGGGGGGCGCCGCCCCCCCCCCCCGAAACCCGCAGCCGATCAGGACCCTGCGTTTGAAGGAGAGAAATTCAAATAAATACAAAACTTCCGATGCCCCAAAAGCATAAATAGCGAAAAACAGATCCCCGCCGCTAGTAAAGACAATTATCTCAGTTCAACCAAATCGAGCCGCTCAATAGAAGCATACAGAAATAAAAACTATAAACAAAACCTAAACGTTAAACACATAAATGATAGAATAAAAAAAACCAAAGTAATCATCGAAAAAATTCTATATAGCGCCAATAAAAATCTCCCCTATCCCCCGACCCCCCTACAAGCTCTCCCCGACCCCGCTCTCTCGCCCAGACCCCCATCGCTCCGCCCCCAGACCCCTCAGAATACCCCCCAGACCGCCCCCCCCGAAAAAATCCTCACCCACCCTCTACCAATCTCCTCTACCAACCTACCAATCCCTCACCAATCTCCTCACCAACCACCAACCCTCACAATCTCCCACCAACCACCAACCCCACCAATCCCCACCAACCACCATCCCACACCAACCCCACTGTCGTCTACCTAATCTCACCCAACCGTTCGATCGATTTATACGAAAGTTTTAATATATAAAATAAAGTATTAATATTAAGTATTAATTAAGTACTAATTAAGTATTAATATATAAAATAAACGTTAGCAATACTATTACATTGATATAGAATAACTATCGCCGAAATCAAACCTTTTTTTTCTTCAAAAAATATGCACATTCCAATTTTTTTCCGATCCTTTTATCGTTTTGTACAAAAATATTGCTTAGAATTCTTTTTGTCAAAAACTCTATTTATCTGGCTTGGCTACGTATTGGTGTACATCACATTTCGTCGTTATACTTGCGCAGAATGAGCCACAATGCTTTTAAAATATAATGCGACTGTTCTTTTTTTTCAGATTTTAAACATCCTATTAATTAACTATAAAATAAGTCAGAGTCACTTGTATTTTGTGTATTTTATAATGACTGCGGCCAATATTTTGCTATAGTAAACTAACGACGAATTTTTAGTTCCGAAGGCGCGCGATAAGGATTCCACAGAGGAGACGCGGAACGGGGTCAACTGTCGGACTCGATTCGTCTGTCGTCGCCCGGTGAAAGAGTGGACGGAGTCTTGGAAGCGGAAGAATCTCAAGTACGCGACGTTTTGTCGCCTTTTTCCATTTACAGTAGGCATAGGTGAGAACGGTCGGGGAAGCTAGGGGGGTGGTTACCCGGGGTAAATAGAATTTTGAATTCTAGGAGGGGGTCCCAGGGGGGTCCGGACCCCCCCCCCCCCCCTTAGCTTTTTAGGGGGGATCGACCCAGGGTGCGAAATTTTGAAATCTAGTTTAGTATTAAAAAATCACCTAAAAATTTCCCGAGTGGGAAGGGGGGAGGGGGTCAGATTTCAAATTCTAGAGGGGGGTCAGAGGTAAAAAATTCGGAAATTTGGGGGAGGGGGGCCTAGATTTTCGTCTAAGGGGGGGGGTCCCAAAATTTCGAGGCGAGGGGGGTGGAGTGGACCCCACCCTACCCCCCCCCCCCTTTCTCACCTATGACAGTAAGGTAACTGACTTAAGGTCGGCCATTCCTTAATTTCGGCCGCCGCCTGTTATTTTTGCCGTGTGTGAAATTATAAAAATAATGGACTGTTTACGGCGGAATAGATCGTCGTACCGTCTATCTAGCTTTAAGCAGTTCATTTCATAACTATGCGCATAGCAAAAAAACTTAACAGCCGGTGGCAGACCTGTGCCCTGCCCCCCTTCCACCGGGGTTTTATTGGGTGGGTACGGAGGGCAACTGTTTTGAAAGGGGGGGGGAGGCAAGCAGGGGGTGAAAGAAAAAAGGAAGGAAAAAGAAAAAAGTGAAAATAAGGTTAAAATAAGGTAAAAAATAGCTCTAAAATGGCTTAAAATGCATTGAAATAGGCTAAAAACTGCAAAAATTTCGCGATGATGGCGTCATAATAGGTAAAAAAATGGCGTCATAATTTTTTGAGTACTTTTTAATTTTTCCGCAGGGGGAGGGGCAAATCCTCCAATAAAACGGGGGGCATTTTCAGACCGTGCACAGATCTGCGGTGGCCGAAATTAAGGCTGGCCGAATTTAAATAAATTACCCTAAGTTGACCCTGGGCGATGACCTGTTGTTTGGTTTTTTTTTTGTTCGTTGGTTTTCTTGGTTTTGGCTTATTCTTGCTTTGAATAGCCGAAATTGGTAAATTCAAATGCGTACAAGTAATTTTTTTCTGTGTGTGAGCAATATAAAATACACCCATAAAAACGTAGCCAAATAAATTATTTAAGCTAAACAGAAAAATTTTTATGGTTTAAATTAATTCATTGGGAACTGATAATTGTTTTAACTTCTGACAAAATAAATCAAAATAATTTGTTTTATTAAAGCAATTTTTTATGTATATATAAATATCAACTTCGTAAAAATATTTTATAAGTGAAGTGTAATAAAAAGTGATGCCAGTCAAAAAAAATAATGCATTGTTGTATCCAGTACTTAAGCTGAAACCACAGAGGAGAGATCCCCTTGTTCTACTAGGTTAGGCCTTTATAAAACATTTTTCACAGTTTTTTTGCAGTGATCTTGTTTCACAAACAGTTATCTTTTTTGACAAAATGGGCAAAAATATTTTGCAATTATTTTTTAGTGTGGACACTGGTGCTTCACTTTCGGCTTGTCCGAAAAGAATAAAAAAAGCCATCCAACTTCAACACAACAAAGAATACGGTAAGTTAGTATATCGCTCGAATTTATCAAAATGCTAAATAAAACAAAAAAATAATAAATTAGTTTGACTAGAATTTTTTGAAAATCCCGTAATTAAAAAGAAGGTTTCACAGTTTTGTTTCGGGATATAATTATAGTTTTTTTAAAACGTTATTGTAAACTAAGTTAAATTATAAACGCCCAATTAAACTACCCCTAGTCGTTAAGTTATGCAAGGTTATATAAATATCACAAGCTGAAAAATATTTCTAAATAGGTAGTTTAAAATAGGCGCTCGGAAAAATTACATTCTGCAAAGTATCTTTTAAAAAATAGCATCTGAAACACTTTTGAATTCTCAACTAAAGAAAACTTTTTTCCTAAGCCTAAGCGAAACCTTAAAATCAAGCTAAAAGACATGGAAAACATTAAAAAAGGTTTTAAAAGTTAAAAAAATGCCGAATAATTTACTGCTCAAAGAAATTTTTTAGGGAGATATTTTGCAGAAGTTATTTTTTCCGGGCACCTTAAAATATACACAAATTAAATTATAAAATAATTGAGTATTTAAAACTACTTAATTTTGTTCTCTGTTGGACGAAAAGCTGCTAGAAAAGTTAGTTTTGTAAGGAGTGCGCGTAATTAATGCACCATTCCTTAAATTGTAACAACTCCAGTTCTTTGTCTTGCTGTTTCAAAAATACGACGCCCAATTTATGCGTCAACCGGCGAGGTATTGAGGCTAAAGTCTCGTGTTTCCTGAATGTCACAATATAATATGAGTAATATAGGTTTCTACAACGTTTGTAATATTTCCAGAAGATGAATTTCCCGTGGTGGCTCCGGTGAAAAAACAACCGAATCCCAAAGGTCAATTAACTTCCATCCGCGGTAAAAAGAAACTGGACGGAGAATTGAACAATCCGGATAGTAAAAATTGTTTCATTTTTTTATTCATTTCTGTTGAACTCAACTGTTTTTTAGATTTGACCATGGTCTATTATTATTAATAGTAGAACAAATTTACTGTAATTTTACGTAAAACCATAAATATTCTAATGCAAATAGCGAAGCAAGATATATTATATTTTGATTTTGATTAAAAATTTACAATGTGCAACACTATTCTTGTTTTTGTATCTTGTAAGATGCCTTGTAAACAAAACATAGGTATTATTAAAACGTAATTGTAATACATCGTTAACATTATAATTTCGTACTATTCTACTAGGTGTGTTCAAAGTTCCGTCGAAAGACACCGTGGTGCCCAGGAAGAAGCGGTCCAGCGAGTGTGTCTCCCCCTTAAAGTCCAAATCGCAGCCGAGTATCGTGGAATCGACCGCTGTCGCCGTCCCGTGTGCTGGTGAAATGAGCCCGCCGGTCTCACCGATCCCGGACGATTTGGAGGAGACCGGCCCGGTTGTTGATTCCGGGGTTTCAGTTCCGGCGCCATCGGAGCAACCGAAGAAACGACGGACGCGACTGGCGTCGTCGGACGCAGGACTCGAATTGAAATTTTCGGATTTTGCGGATTTTCCGGATGCCGGGGGAGAGGATCCGGACCCCTTGGATCCTTCGTGGGAACCCGCGGCGCCAACGTTTGGGAAAAAGAGAAAAAAAACGAGCGCATTGAAGGGGCTTGAGAAGGCTGGTCGATTAGGACTTGTCGGTGGGCGTCGCCGGCGACAGGCGGGTCCCGGCCCACCAGCAGCGGAGGACACCTTCGAAAAACAGTTGAAAGGGAGTTTTGGCTGGGTGAAACGGAAGCGGGAAAGGTGGGAGAAAAGGATTTTGAAGCGATCGCCGACACCGAGTTCCGGAGCCACCACCCCTGCCTACTGCAGCGCCAGCACCCACCCCAGTCCCCCGTGGGGGTCGAAATCGACTCCAGCAGCGCCCCCGCCGCCGGGTCGATTTTCCCCTGGCGACGTGGACAATATTTTCAGCCGCTTCAGCCCAGTCCGCTTCAGTCCGGAACCGAGCCCGCCGAGAGTCCCACTTCTGATGGGGGCCGGGCTAAGGGGCTCCGGAGCTCCGAGCGCGGACGAAGGCACCCCGGGTAGTCCCGCCAAGCAGGGGATTTGGGATATGAAAAAGCGGGCGGACTTTCCGGTCTTGTCGGAATTCCAGGCTCAAATGGCGAGCTGGGCGTACTCGGAGCGGAAAGAATGGAGCAAGTGGGCAAGGTGGGTTTTTTTAAATAGAAAATTTTAATGGCGTTTGATTCAGTTTAAGGTAGAACGATAGGGGTAAATTTTTTCGCCCCTGCTGGCTTGTCTTAGCGCCTGCCCTTTGCATAATTTGCATAGGGAAGGTAAGTTTCAGGTAATTCAACAACAACAAAAAAAGGAAGAACGATACAGTTGCAAAAATTTCGCCGATTTTTGCCAAAACACGTACTCGGGGGGTTTTTGGGGGTCCTGATTACGAATTCAACCTCCGTTTTATGATTTGACTCTCCGGGGGAGGATGCTAGGGGGGTTGCGATGCCACCCCCGTTGGGGGGGGGGGCATTCTGACTATATACCGGCTTTACTTCAAAACCACCCTAAAATACGTACTCAGGGTTAAATACAGTATTGAATAATTAACACTTTTTTTAATTAAAAAGTTACAAATTAAAAAAAAAATTTGACGTTAAAAAATATTGCCCAGGGGACTCCACCTACAGCTCCGAGGATTCAAGTCCGACGCTCTAACCACTCGGCTACTGACCGATCTGGTTGTCTTTCGTAAAACCTAGTTTTGAATAAACGTTTCGAGCTGTAGTTTCTGGGCGTCAAATCAAAAAAATTAAAATGAAAGTTTAGTCATAAGAAAGAAATTAGTTTGTTCCCAACTTTTAACACAGCTGTTGTACCATAATTCCGAGCCAGTTTTCAAGTTTTTAACAAAATCTCCTATCACCTTTTTATGTTTTATTTCAAAAATTTTTATCAATAAAACGAAGTTAAGAAAACTTCAATAGTAGGAATTTCGCTGAAAATTTTTGTGAACACGCACATTTGGTCTATCTAACTTAAGTTTTAATCACGTAATAGTTAAATTTTTATCACGTAATTAACTCTGGTTCTGTTAAATTGGAAAAAACTGTTTTGAAATGCCTTTTTTCAATGAAAAATATCTCGGCTTGGAATGATCCACCAAAAATGTTAAGGATACTGAGCTGACCGAAAAAAAAACGTTTCTCCCAATAAATATAGTTTGCTTCTGTCCGTCATGTATGGCATACATGATCGGCATACATGTTGGAGTTATACACAAAAACCGACACTAACTGACTGTATCGTTCCACTTTAATAAAAATTCAACCGTATTCACGAACCGGCGAAGCCTCGCCAAGCGTCGGTCGACGCGCGGCGTCTCCGCACTGAGCGGAAATTTTCCGCGTATCACACACTGTAGCACAATATTATAAAAATAAATTACGCAATTTTTCTAATGTTTGTTTTTAATTATTAATTATTATGTACAATTAGCATTAAATAAAAATCATGATTGTAAATTAAAATATCTAACTATATCCGCAAGTTTCATAGTATTGTGCTTCAATGTGCGATAGGCGCAAACTCTGCCGACGCCCGGCGTATCCGCGCTAAGCGGGAATTTCGCGCGTATCGCACACTGTAGCACAAAATTATAAAAATAAATTACTTACTTTCTAATGTTTATTTTAATTATAGATTATTATTATGTACAATTGGCAATAAATAAAATCATGATTGTAAATTAAAATATCTAACTATATCCACA
>JASAMX010034287.1:0-23353 GCA_030248175.1 Microlaimidae sp. YZB2_3
CCCCTGGTCCCGAAAAACACAAAACTTTTTTATTAGTACGAGATAAGAAACACCGCTTGGTATGCTGTTAAAACATACTTTTCTGAGTTTTTTTTTCTGAAAGTTTGAGCGAAATCGGTTCGCTCAAATTTTTTTTATAATGCGTTGAATGCGCACGGTTTTCGCGATTTTTTGCGAAAGTTTTGCAACGCTAATACACTGTCCGAATACAATTATTTATTTTGTTTTTCTTCCTGCTCAAAGTGTGTACAATATTGATCATATTGTTATATATTAAATGTCCGCCAATCTTTATTCCTTACTTTTGACCCAAAAATTTTTTGGGGTTGACCCCCCGGGGGCTAGAGGGGCCAAACACGAATGCCGAAAATTATTTTTTTTACATTTTTTTTCAAAACCATAAAAAATTTAAAATTTATCACACATGACGAATTTTGATATATCGTTTTTGTAAAAAAAAACCTAATATTAAGGTTACAATAAGCTGTCAAATATGACGAATTTGAAATTTGGAAGAGTTCCAAGCCCGTGTGCTGGCAGCAGCAAACCTTTCAATTAAAAAGTATTACAAGAATAATAAACTTTAAAAGATTAGTTTTAATTTTATTTTTTAAAATTTATTTTGCGATTTAAAATATTAGAATATGGTCCAAATAACCCCAGGAACACGCAAACATAAATTTTCGTTAAAATTCCAAAAATACTTCCTTGCGTCATGCAAATTTTTGTTATTACGTCATAATTGATGAATTTTATTGGCTCTTCCGCAATTAAAACGACGCAATTCAGACCAAATCGCGGATTCAAATGTTTTTACTCGAAAAATAGCATTACTTAAAAAAATAACATTGGGATATTGGCAAAAGTTGAGAGACATAGTTATTAGAAATTTGTTTTAGTGTTGAAAAACGGATGCAAGCAAGGAAACAGTTAAAAAAGAGCATTTTTTAGCTGCGATATTTGGCAATTTTGTAGTAGGATTTTAACTTTAAAAATATGTTTTTCTAACAAAATAACCTGGAAATTCAAAAAAATAAACTTTTAAGGCTTATTTTTTTGGAAAAGTTTTTAATTTAAAGGTTTGCTGCTGCCAGCATACGGGCTTGGAATGCTTCCAAATTTTAAATTCGTCATTTTTGACAGCTTATTCCAAGCTTAATATTAGGTTTTTTTACACAAACGATATATCAAAATCCGTCATACGTGATAAATTTTACATTTTTGATGGTTTTGAAAAAAAAATTTGAAAAAAATTTTCGGCATTCGTGTTTGGCTCCCCTAGCCCCCGGGGGGTCAACCCCAAAAAAAATTTTTAGGTCAAAAGTAAGAAATGAAAATTGGCGGAGATTTAATATATAACAATATGATCAATATCGTACACACTTAGAGCAGGAAGCAAAATAAAATAAATAATTCCGACAGTGTATTAGCGTGGCAAAAATTCGCGAAAAATCGCAAAAACTGCGCATTGAACGCATTATAAAAAAAATTTGAGTGAGCCGATTTCGCTCAAACTTTTAGAAAAAACTCAGAAAGGTATGTTTTAACAGCATACCAAGCGGCGTTTCTTATCTCGAACTAATAAAAAAGTTTTGTTTTTTTGGGACCAGGTTTTTTTTCACCGCATCGGGTGTAGCGATGACGTCATCGAAAAACATTTTTTTCTAACCTTTTCAAAAGATAGCCAAGAGTCTAAGCTATGCTCCCGTATATATCCCGCACATATTCTAATCTCCGTTATGGATATATAACATTTCACAGTTCGAGTTTTGTCGCCAGTCCGCATCATTTTTGTATGGACTATAAGATTTTTATTACAGTGATACATTGTTTCTGATTTATTTTTAGAACTCTGTTCAGCTCAAAAACAGCCCTGTTTGTTGGTATAATAGTTTGTTTGTTAGTATAATAGTTTGTGGTTGACGACCATTGACCGATTGATTTTTTAGCAAACGAAAATATTTTTAAAAAATCAAGCGAAAAATCTATTTATGTAACACACAAAATAAAAGATAAAGCGCCAGACAAATTACTGTTTAGTTTAGATTTATATCGTGTAACTAACTATGATCTTATTACCCACAGGCTAATAATTTTCATTTTAATCGACTCATCCGTTAGCCACATACAATCAGCAAAATTTTTACATCACTTGCCCATCGTTTTTTTGTACAAATCTATATGCAATTATAATGAATTTAATTAATTAAAATAACTGAATACCTGTTAAATAGCCGCTTTCTTGGCGGCGTCGTTGGTTCCAACGTCAAACGCTGCCCTTCAAAATAAGCCCTAAGCAATTCAAATAAATTAAATTAAACTATTTAAATAATAACTATTAAAATAAAAATATTTAATAGCATTTTTAAAACTGTTTAAAGGGCAGTCTGCCAATTGTTTATGTGTTTAAAGGGCAGTCTGACAATTGTTTGATGTCAAGCATTTATAAAAGGAATTGCTGTTCATATCACCTTAAGGTCTATTCATACTTATGACAAAACGTCCTTTGGACAAAGTCCAAAGGACTTTTGTCCTTTGGACTTTGTCCAAAGGACAAAATCCAAAGGGAAAAGTCCAAAGCGAAAAGTCCAAAGGGAGAAGTCCAAAGGGAAAAGTCCAAAGGGCAAAATCCAAAAAAGAATGTATTTATACTTTTGTCCTTTGGACTTTTCCCTATGGATTTTGTTCTTTGGACTTTGTCCAAAGGACAAATTCTAAGTAGCGTTCATACTTCGTCCAAAGGAAAAAGTCCAAAGGACGTTTTGTCATAAGTATGAACCAGCCCTAAGGCTCACTCACAACACTATCAGCTGTAATGAGTTTTGATTTTGTCAATAGGGTTTGTCCATTTCGAGTATAAATAACACGAGTTGAAATAAAATACTTTTGCCCGTTTTTAAATGGTCAAAGTCACAAATTACATAGTTTATTTCAGTTTTTTTGGTTGATTACTTATACAAAGGACATCAAAACAATTTTGTAAAATTTTATACGGATTTTAAAAGAGACAATAAACGTGTCAAAATACTGTACTACGTAAAAGCTTTTAAAAACCGAGCAAATTTCATTCTTATTTCTTGAAGGTCACAGATTTTTTGTTAATATCTACAAGAAATTACACAAAAAACTCGTTTTTCCTCGATAGCGTTTGCTTGAAGCTAAGCCTATGTTTTCCCAAGCCAAAGCGAAACTCAAAAACCAAACTAAACTTTCTTAAATAACTTTATCAAAAGTTATTTGCGTCTTTTTTAGGATTCGCTTAGGCTTAGGAAAACGTAGGTATAGGGTATCTGACTTAATTTCGGCCACCAATTTAGAGTGTTAGAAAATTGGCTTATTTTTAAAATAAAAAAGAACTAGCACAAAGGTAACTGGATGAATGTTGAATAAAGTGTTTTTGCAAAAGTTTTTTTTATTTTTGTTATTCTGCATTATCAACATTTTTATACAAAAAGTGAATTTTTTGTGATTTTCTTAATTTTTGCTTTGTGTTTAAACTGCATCAAATTTAGAAGAAGCACTATATAATATTAAAATATCCTCTATTTAAGGCTCAAAATTGTTAATTTTCATGTTTTGATATTTTCTTCAAAATCACTTTGCAATGCGTTTAACTAACTGCGCATTTCAAGATTCCGTTAATTTCGGCCACCTTAAAATTAAAGTGAAATAACCTGCCGTTTTTTGTTGTTTGCAAATATCATCGTACTACCGTATTTAAAAAGAATTTTTTTGCTCGTTTGACTTTTTTGACGTTTTTAAGCCTAAAAAAATTCAAAAAAATACAGGATATTAAAACTTGTTTTTTTAAGGTTTTGACAAAATTATTTAAAGTCTTTGCTAATAACTATAAAAGTTTGCAAACGGGAAAAAATTAAGTTATGTGTACCAAGAACAATACCTAAGGATAAATTTGCAACCTTTAAAAATTTTTGTTCGTTTGGCAATAGTTATAAGGTGACCGAAGTTAATAGCTCGCGCCCAAATTTCGGCCCCTAAACATCCACAGATCCTTAAGTCTAACAGAAATTTTAAATTTTTGTACTTGAATAACAAAAAAAAGCTATTGTTTGATTTTAAGACCAAATTTTGGGTCGATTGGAAAAACCAAAAGAAAAACTTATCCAAAAAAATAAAAAAAGGTGGCCGAAATTAAGTCAGCTACCCTACTGTTTAAAAAAATGGTGTCTACTAGTTAAATTTGTCGCGTAAAACTGAGTTAGTCAGAAATCTTAATTTTAAAGTTAGTAGTTAAACAAATCTCACCCTGAAACTGATTCGATAGCTCTGTCGGCAAGATGTTGATCTGGAAATGTCAAAATGGCGTAGGAATATCCACTACGATGATTGAACAGTTGGATTAAAGCGTTATTAACGTTATGCTTCCTCAAAAAAACATCCAATTTACGAATATTAAGTTTGATGTTAAATTTTTTAAGAATAAGTTTTTGCATTTTAAGCTAAAAAATGGTTTGCTAAGTTTTCCGCCTGCATTCATACATAATATGCAGAAAACTATATTAAAAAGTGGTATAAGTACTCTACATATATTAAAACTAACGGAAACTGCACAATTAGCCGCAATTGAAAACTAACGCAATTTTTATAATTAAAATTAATGAATAAATATTTTTTTGTAATTTTGAGTTCGCAGCCGGAAAATGCTCTAAGTCAAAAATTTGCATATTTAACAAATTCTTCGCCATTATTATAAACCTTTATTAATGTTAATTTATATTTTTAAACGTTTTCAGCTGGCAAAGTCCACCAATTTTGAACTTTGCGCAACATTTGATACGCTTGACAATTTTTTTATTGTTACCATATAGAATTAAAATATATTATTAAACTTATTGTTTTGATTATTTTTACATTTGTTTTTCGTAAATTTGCTAAAATAAGAAGTCAACCGTAATTTCTCATATTCAGAATTCGAATTCATTTTATTATTTTTTAAAGTCTTTTTATTATTATTTGATAATGGAACGGTTTATTTTTTAAAACTCAGCGAACGCTACAAACTAAACACAGTCTATGCTTTACCAAATTGCTAAACCAAGCTTGTTTTGCTGTCCAAGCTTAAACAGTAGAGTACTTGACAAAGACCCTAAGTAATAGATTGTCATTTAACGTGTCAACCATTATAACAAATGGCGGCCAATATTTCTTGCACGTATCGAGACGACCCAAAAGTACGTGTGCTCTAAAATAATATTACAGCTTTTAAAAAAGTATCTTGGTAGCGGAATTATTAAAACATTATTGGTTATTGCGTGGCTATGACTCCAATATATCATAACTTTTTCAGATTTAACTCAAAAAGTTGTAGACTATCCATGAAAAATGCACTAAAAATAGGGCACTTGGTCGTATGTTTAGACAGAAAAAATGGGGACTAAAGGTAAACCCAACGTGGCTGCAAAATTTGTTCGTTGGATTAAAAAATGCCCCCATTAACCACTCAAATCACGAGAGTCTGACGTCACTTTATCAGCCAATTAAAGATAAATTCTATCAGAGTGAAAATAAATGAGTGGTAAAGTAACCACTCGTTGTTTGAGAAAATATCAAGTGCAGAGAAACACATGACGCAACTAAATAATAATTGGTTACATAACCGCTGAAAACTTTTTTTTATAATTTTTCTCGCTCAGGGGTTTATTGTTTATACCTTCCTGGCGTGGAGTGGTTATGCCCTTAAATTCAGCCTGGAAGACTTTAGCTTTAGATGTGATTTTGATTTAACACGGAATATTAGTTTATATCTTCTTTTATAAACTTGCTTATCTTATAGTGCCGTCGCGCAATTGGTTTAGGCGTACCGTAGTCACTTTAACCGAGGTAAGAAGATCGAAACCTCATAAAACCATTTTGAAATATTTTTATTTTATTAAACTTGTTTTAGATATTTTCATTCACATAAATTAAAAACAAAAACATCATTATTGTTTCTCGCTTTTTGTCAATTTGTATAATTTTTTATCATTTGGATATTCTAAAATATTATAATACTAAATTCACAAATAATTTTTATGTATAGGTAAAAAACGATAATTTTTGCTATGTACTGCAATTGGTTTACTACTGAACGCTTTGCAGTGAAAACTATTAGGAGAAAACTTAAGATTTGATTTATAAATTGTAATTTGCACCGACTAATTGAATATTTTAAAAACTGCTAATTTTGTGTGAATGAAAAAATTTCTCCGCATGAAAGTCATGTGGGCGTGTCCAAATTAGTCACGTGAGCAGCTACGTTTGGCTTATCTTTAGTCCGAGGTAGACGTATTACATTTGGACCACTATTGTTGGATTATATCTGGCTGACCTATAGGCAAATAAAATCAAGCTGACCTCGATAATTGCTGTAATGAATCGACTATTTAACAATACAATCGTTAAATTTTTAACCAAAGCGGTTTAAACAAAACAGTAGAGATCAAAACTCAAATCCCTCTAATCAAAACCGTAAAAAGCGGTAAAAGATCAAAACCCCTATTTAAATAACTAATTATCAAATTACTAAATTTAAAACCCAAATGCAAATTTTTAAAAAGCTAAAGTTGGTTAATTTTTGTATATTTTGTAAAAAGGTGGAATTAAAAAAATTTGCGTTCTTATTTGTTTTGTTTTAAACGTCATAACTAGGGATCGACCGGGGCAGAATTATTGCTGATGCCGGGGCCGTGGCCGGGGCCGGGGCAGGCTAAAAATTTACCAGAATTTGTAATTGGGTGGCGGAAAAAAAGCACCCCGTGGCAAAGGCGGAAAAAAAAGCACCCGTGCGCAAGGCGGAAAAAAAGCACCCGAAAGGAGTGCATGACAAATATCGTACAGTGACGTTTATTTATTACGTTATAAAGTATGAAATTATTGTGTTATAATTTATAAGTATTAGGTTATAAGTTATTATGAAAGCTAACTTAAAATATTCAGTAGCGTGCATTAATAGTTTATAACAAAAAAAATTAATTTAAAAGTAGTTGCAAAGTAAATAAATGAAAAATCAAATAAAATTGATTTTAATCAATTGTGCTTATTGCGCTGGATAATAAATGCTAATAACTGACAAGCAATCTGTTTTAGCTTCGAATTTCCATGAACTTTAAATATGCGATTTTTATATTAGTATTCACAATAGTATAAATATTTGAGCAATTTTTTACACACCCTTTAATTTAATTTGTAAAATTTAGCAGCTTCTCTTAGTTTATATTGGTGTTGTTTTTTAACATATTTCCAATTATACACTGGTATTCATAAAACTCTGGAGGGGGTTCATTCGGACTGGGTTCGTCTGTTTTGGCGGCAAAACTGGACTGGGTCTAATATTTAATATCGTCATTGACATACGTTTTACGTAATTTTTTAACAAATTTTATTCAAAAACTGTTTTAGGCGAAATGCAAACAAATATACGATTTTTTTGTTTTAAAAATGCCTTTTTGATATTTTTGGACGGTATAAAAATTTTGGATTTGTTTTAGTTTTTCCGCTAAAACAAACAAACCCAGTCTCGTATAGACCCAGTTCGAAGGTTTATGAATACCAGTTGATAGTCTTTTCGTTTCAGTTTTTTTTTCTTTTAAAGGAGCACTGTCACAAATCAAATTCCTATAACGCCCGAACCGGACTGCTCCTTTAATACCAAACCTACCTAACTCAACTTTGGTATTTAGAGTGCTCCACTACAAGGCTACAACATTTTTAAATTTCAGCTGAATCGGTTCAGTATTAAAGAAGCAGTCCGGTTCGGGCGTTATAGGAATTTGATTTGTGACAGTGCTCCTTTAATTTTTATTTTTGTCCAATGCTACATAATTAATAAGAAATAACTCGTTTAATTCGGTCAAATCGTTTAAATTAATTGGACAAAACACTTTTAGTTTTTATTTAATCTTCAATCCATACACAAGATTAATTTTATGATTAGGTAGTTTTACAAATTATATAATAATCGTTAAAATCGTTTGAAATTGCGAAACAGCAGAACCTTTTAAAGTTTCAGTCACTGTATTCAGCACTCATAAATTCTACCAAACCAGCGTTGACAAAATTTAATAATTTACATTTAAATTACATGAAAAAAACCGTAGTTGTAATGTAAGGGCCATTTACAATTATAGTAAAACAACGTCTGTTTTCAGAAAAGTCTGTATTAATTGTTTTTAGAACATTATTGCAGAAATTAATAAAATAATAACGTTAAAATCTTCAAAAACTACAAGAAAAAAGTTTTATACATAATACTGATAACGTAATAAATAAACACTGCTGCATAACATTTGTCGCGCGCTCCTGTCGGGTGCCTTTTTCCGCCTTGTGCACGGGTGCTTTTTTTCCGCCTTTGCCACGGGTGCTTTTTTTCCGTAAACCTTGTAATTTTGGTCGTTTTTTTTCAAAAATTCTAATTTTTTAATGTAAATTATTTGTTTTAGGTAATTAATAGTCACAGTTTAGAATTTAAGCACTTGTGTAAGTAGAAAAACTTATTTTTTTAATACACAAAGTTTTTTTAAGTGAACAAAAAATTTATTTCAATATGTCGATTCTTTTAAACCTTAAATTATTAATTTATTTAGTATACACTACCGTTGTAAAAAGTAATGATTTTTGATTATTTTCAGTAAAAGTAAATTAATTTTATTTGGGTAAAGTAAAAGTAAGACCTATTTTTAAGTAAAAATAAGAGTAAAAGTATAATAAAAGTAATTTTTCAACGGAGCAAAACGTCGGTTTTATGAGCTGCAGAGCTCCGTTCCAAAGCGTTTTCCTATTTTTATGCATAAATTTTCATTTTAATAAGTTTTTTAATCCAAGTAAATGGTGTTTAGCATGTAAGCGGCTTAAAAAAAAACTTTACTTCTGAGACTCATTTTACAACGGCTCACCTTCAAAAGAGTCCCGGCACAAAAGAGTCCTGAAAAAAATCGCAACTGGCACAAAAGAGTCCTGGCACAAAAGAGTCCCGGCACAAAAGAGTCCTGGAGAAAATGCATTCATGCGCTCAAGTGCTGCGAGCGCTGAAGTCGGCACAAAAGAGTCCTGGCAAAAAATCAATTTTTCACAGCTGAGATACAATGTTCACACCTCAGCTGTCTTCCAGTTTTTTATTTGTTTTTTTAATTAGCCTCTTAAGAGGTTGTGTGAAGAATTACGCCAGTAAAAAATTTATGTTTTTAAGTATTTTTATTATTTAGTTATTAATACACTCGAAGTTTTGTAAAGTATTTAAAAATAAGAAAAACATATGTTTGGGTTTGTGTGTGTGTTGTGTTGTGTCATGTGTTGTGTTTGTGTATAAATTATATAATATTGAATTAGCGTTTTTTGTCATAATTGAGTAACAAAATCATGTCCAAATAAGTATTTTAGTTGGGATAATTTTTTTGTTCATAGTTAAAATATTACAATTTTTATCAAATAAGTGTTTTGGTCGTAATTGTAAGGACAACCAGATGTGTCCAATTTAATATGGCTTTAAATAACCTTTAAATCTTAAGGACTTTTAGCATAATCACAAATTTGTTTTATAAATCGTTTTAAGTTAAAAATTAAAAAAATATGTTATAAACATTTTTAAAAATATTATAAAAGATTACGACAGAATCCCGAATGTACAGAAAGATTTTGCATGATGATTATATTAATAATGGGAGGTGAGATAAAAATGGATACCACAAATACCTAAAAAGTAGTTATATAATAAATAAAAAACACATAAAAAAGTAAATTTTAATAAAAAAGTAAATTGTAATTAAAAAAAATTGAATATACCATTAAATAAATATTAATTGATGAATCTATTACTAAAACGAACATAACCTACTAATATAATTGCGAAATTCTCTTCGATACATTTGAATTTCCATCGTAACCTTTATTGTTTTTTAAATATTTTGTGTAGTTTTTAAACAATTTTTTACTTTTAAAGAGGTATACTTTACTTTTAAAGCAGAAAAAATAGGTGATTTAAAAAAAGGAAAAGTTAACAGAAGTGATTTTTCTACCTTTCAATATCAAGCTCCGGGGCACCAGCCATTTCAAGCAGATGGAGAGACTTGTTTGATTATGTTTTAGTTTATTATATACGCATTTTAGGCTATTTTATCGTTTAAATACACGTTGAAAAAAATTTAGTTTAAAAAATTCTGTTTTCTCCGGAAAACATTAATAGTTAAATACCGGTTAAGTGTTGTTAAACATGGCTACAGTATCAGTTTTTACTGCGCCACTTTTTAAAAATTAACAAATTTTTATTGATTTATTATTTTATTCATTTATTTTTTTACTTCTTATTCTACTCCACTTTTTTGTGTCTTAACAGGCGCCTGGGGCTTAATATTTTCGTTGCTTTACCTCCGTACACTTTTTCATTGTATGTCAGCTGTTAAAAGTTGATTTTATGCCAGGACTCTTTTGTGCCGACCTGAGCCCTAGCAGCGCTTGGGCGCATGAACGCATTTTCTCCAGGACTCTTTTGTGCCGGGACTCTTTTGTGCCAGGACTCTTTTGTGCCAGCTGCGATTTTTTTCAGGACTCTTTTGTGCCGGGACTCTTTTGAAGGTGAGTCGGCACAAAACAGTCCTGGCACAAAAGAGTCCCGGCACAAAAGAGTCCTGAAGAAAATGCGTTCATGCGCCTAAGCGCTTCAAGCGCTGAGGTCGGCACAAAAGAGTCCTGGCATAAAATCAATTTTTCACAGCTCTCATACAATCTTCACACCTCAGCTGTCTTCCAGTTTATGACGTATTTCAACACGTCGTTACTCTGACATAATGAGTCAAAGGCATCGTAAAATACTTGTAACTTTGACTTTTTCTATATTCTAACATATAAATAATCCAAACAAAATGAGTCACGTTGATTTTATACTGATTGTGACTCTTTGTCAAAGTAACGACGAACAGTTAATTTAAAAGATTTTTAGCTAAAAATTTTTTTTAAGTTGCTACTTTTTTTCTTGGGAAAACAAATGTTTATTCCAATAATTACAGTTTTTAATCTTTTCATTAGGGGGCTGGAAAAAAGTTACCCAGATTTTTTGTTGTGGTTAAAAACCCATATAGTTACCCAGATTTTTTAATGTGGTTTTACGTTTTTTGAGCTAAAAAACGATTCTATGTATTGTCTCGTATGTGATAACGTTTGCGTTAGACTTCAAAAGAATTTTAAAAGTTTCTGTAAATTTAAAAAAATTCCTGAAAGACCGCTAATATTTTAACGACAACTTAAAACCTGGGGGCATTTTCATAAAATTATACGCTTAATTCATTATGTGCAGTAGTTTCGTTAACGAGTCATTATTGACTAATCAAATAAGTTTTAATCAAATACAAAACTAATAATTAATCACCAACATTTTTATCGTAAATAAATAATAAAGCGTTTCAGTAAAAAATTCGTATTTAACATTTTTAAATCGCTTTGTTATTTTTCCCTAGAAAATTTTTTGAGTTTAGTGAATATTTACCTTACTTACTGCGTATTTTGTGGTGTTATTTATGTCATTTAAAGTTATGCTCAATAGTTTTGCTTTTCTGGTATATTTATTTGCATTGCGTTATGATCAGAAGGATTTTAAATGAAACATTTAGCATTAATAATTCGTGTAATTTGCGTAATTCAAATGCCAAGTATTTAGTAAAAAATTGACAAATATTTGGTTAAATAGCTGCCAACACTACTCACTAAGCATTTGATAATAAAACTGCTACTGTATTTGGTAAAAAATTACCAACTAGTTTCGAAAAATCAACCAAATATTTAGTTAAAAAAACACAGAATATTTAAATTTAAAAAATACTAAAAGTTGGCAAAAAAGTACAGAAACCTGTATTGGTCTGGAGGTATAACAATATTTGGTTGTTTTTTATTCGTTATTTGGTTAAAAATCAGCAAATGGTCGGAAAGAGTGTCTTTTTGTGTTTTTTTGTTTGTTTTTTTAATCTGTAGTTGTGCGCAATTGGACGCAAAAAGTCGTCTGTTCATCTTGTTGTCTGACATCTACGGTCGTTCTTACAGTTACGATTAAAACACTGGTTTGATAAAAATTCTAATATTTTAACAATGAACAAAAAATTTATGCCAACTAAAATCATTACTTAGACATGATTTTGTTTAACATACACTCAATTATGACAAAAACACTGATTCAATATTATATGATTGGCGCCCGGAAAAAATACATTCTGCAAAATATCTTCGGAAAGAATATCTTCTGAAAGACTTTTAAATTCTCAACTAAAGAAAACTTTTATTTTCCTAAGCCTAAGTAAAACCCTAAAATCAAGCTAAAACAACATAAAAAAGTTTAAAAAACCTTTAAAAGTTTTTAATAATACTGAATATTTTACTGCTGAAAGAAGATATTATTTCCGGAAGATATTTTGCAGAAGGTATTTTTTCCGGACACCATATGATTCATACCCAAATACAACAAGGATTTTTTTTCTTATTTTTTAAACGTTTTACAAAGCTTTAAGCGTTTTAATAACTAAATAATAAAAATACTTGAAAATATTAATTTTTTACCCGCGAAAATCTTCACACAACCTCTTAAGAGGCTAATTAAAAAAAACAAATAAAAAACGAACAAAGCTGAGGTGTGAAAATTGTATGTTAGCTGTGAAAAATTGATTTTATGCCAGGACTCTTTTGTGCCGACCTCAGGGCTCGCAGCGCTTGGGCACATAAACGCATTTTCTCCAGGACTCTTTTGTGCCGGGACTCTTTTGTGCCAGGACTCTTTTGTGCCAGCTGCAATTTTTTTCAGGACTCTTTTGTGCCGGGACTCTTTTGTGCCGGACCCTTTACAACAAGCCCATAGGAAATCTACATGTTAAAATTACTTTAATCTTACTTAAATTAATTTAAGTATTTGTAGGAAAAAATCCGAGTAAGAGTTAAAGTAAAATTAAGTGAAATTTAACCCTTTCATATTCATTCCGCTGCAAATCCGCAGGCTTTAGGGTCGATGGAGCCTTGGGAACTTGGAGCTGGAACTTGGAGCCAAAAATAAAAATCGCTAAAACGTCTACCTTAGCCTAAGCGAAACCTAAATTTAAGCCCAAACCAATTTTTTCTGAAAGGCTCCAAGTTCCCATTGCTCGTGGCTCCAAGTTCCCAAAAATTTTCAATCGCTGTAAGTTCCCTGCTTGTGGCTCTACAGACCTTGTACCATCCGCAAAAGGGATTCCAAGCCATTGCTGCTCAATGTTAAACTTCGTCAACGATCGTCGAGAGTCGCAGATGTTACACACTGCAGCACTGACGCATAATACCTTTTGCAGATTTAAAGCGCTTTTTGGACGAAAAAAATCCCAAATGGTTTAAAATCGAGTAAAAGTAAAAGTAATAAAAAATTCGTTACTTTTATTTGTTTAAGTAAAAGTAAATGTAACTATTTACAACAGTAGTATACACTTTACGTAAGTATTAGAAATATATTCAAGTTTAAAGCAATATTTTACTTAATCCCACTAACCACCATACTTATTACTTTTAAAGAATGCTTTACAAATAGAGCAGGAGTTAAAGCATTTTTATACGGTGAGTATTTTTTGATCAAAAAATCAAAACGTGTTAAAGGAACTAAAATCAAAATTGGATGCCGACATAAAAAATTATTTGACAATGCCAAAATTTCTTTATATTACAATAAATCGAATATGTTAATAATTGGAGAAATGTAACTCTAAATCTAAAAAAATGCTAGTCTTCAAGAATATTATTCTGAAGAAACATCTTTTTTAGAACTTCAATTACATGCCTCTATTAAACATTTTTCGGTCTAAACATACAAGAAGCGTTAAAGCGCACCTTTATATTTTAAATTGTTAGAACATTTTTTAAGCTTCACTACCACTTTTTTTTAGATTAAAAAAAACTTTTAACCGAAAACCGAAAATTCGACTGCTCTTTTATTTATTGTAAAAAAAACTTTTTTAATTGCAAAAGGTAAAATAATTAAATTGCGAGTACAAGCGACTATGTTCGCTTTCTAGCTTGTTTCAAGTTCTCAGTTTTAGTCATTTTAATCAGCTAACTTATTTTTTAGCCAAAAATCATAAAATCAATGTCACTTGAGCTTTCGCAATCAAATTGTTTTTGTGATTTTGTACTACTTTTTGTAGTTTTTTGAAATTTATCAAAAACATATGGACCAAGAAAATTTCCGATTATAGATTAAGTTGAATAAAATTGTGCAAGAAAAAACGCATCATTTCTGACGCACGCGACTTTCTGCGTATATATACCACTGATTTCTTACGCAAAAATTGCAGTTTTTATAGGGGCTGTTCGCTTTCTGCTCTGTATATCCTTATTGTTACGAAAAGGCTGCTATTGTGCTGTCAAGAGTTTTTTCTTCAATATATTATTTTTATCGATATATCGATAACAAAGGCATAAATAAAAAAAAGTGATTCCGATAGGTAAAATTTTCGTAGGTGACTCTCGCCTTTTTGTACACGCCAATAATCGCTTAGAATTGTTTTTCATCCACAAAATGGACTAATCAACGCAATGGCAGCCGAAACCGTGTCTCGGCACTGTTCCAACTTTTTTCGTTCGGTAAAGTCAGAATTGGATTTACATTCTTACAGTATAATTTGCGCGCGAGGACCAACGGCCGGAAACCATTGAAATGGTTTACACTGTTAAATCGTTGCGTAAGATTAAAATACAGTAGTAAACGAAAACTAAACGCCACGCCTTCGTTTGTAGCTATAGGAGTATTTTACCTATAAGAAAGTTTCGTTTTTCTTTCTTCTTTCCAATGAGCCCATGTTTATTTTTGATCCATCAGTAACAAAGGAGGAATATCGATTTTAGGAATTCAGCGTTAGAATAATAATAATAAGAAGAAGAAAAAGATGAACATGAATTTTAAAATTTAGTCACCAATGGTTGGTGCGGCGCCGCGGGGCTTAAACGTCCCGTGGCGCTTCCGCGCCACCCATAATTCAGCTCCTTTTTTATTTTTATTATAATAATCGAACGCTTAAGCTTAATTCGACAAAAAACCGAATAAACCCGGTCGTAATACAGACATATTATTCGCAAATAAAATCTAGCTGACTTCGAAAATTGCTGTATTGAATTGACTATTTAACCATAAAACCGTTTAAAATTTTTAACGAAAGCGGTTTAATAATAAAGATCAAAACCCCTATTTTAATAATTAATTATCAAATTACTCAATTTGAAACCCAAATGCAAATTTGTAAAAAGCTAAAACTGGTTAATTTTTGTATATTTTGTAAAAATGTGGAAATTTAAAAAAATTCAGCGTTCTTATTTGTTTTTAAAAAAAAACTTCATAACCAAACAATTCTATTGGTCACCTCATGTCTGCATACTATAATTTTCAGCGTCAGCCAGAAATAATTCAACCATAACTTAGGTGATGCACAAACTAAAATTAGAAAATGTCAGTAAATTTTAGAATAAAATTTATATCTATTTTCTTCTTTTCAATTTTGTTTGTACCCTGTCTTAAATTTATATTGAAATAATAGTTTAAGCAGAAATCTTGCGTTATTATTATGGAACATAAAAAGATAGTAAACCATCTTTTTATACTTTGCAGATAAACTACGTGTTTATTGCTGCATCGACTGAGCCTGATATTCAAACATTAAACAGTAAAATACTTAGCATAGTAGGTTACTTGTGTCCTAATAAATAAAAAATCAGATTCAATTTAAACAAGTGGTGAACTGGCCTTGAAATATGTTCCAAGAACAGAGCAGGAAAAAAGGCTATATCTGCCCAGGTTTTTTTAGACAAAAAAATGTGAACTATTAGTCTGGGGTGGACGTGAACTATACGGAATTGAGATTTTCAAAAAATTCGGAACAGGAACTGGAACTCCAAATTTTGCCCGGAACTGTCCATCACTAGAAATTATCATCTGGTTTGTTCAGTTTCTCACTGAATAAAAAAATATGATAATTTTTTTCTTATACAGTTACAGTAAAAAAATAACACAACAAAACTGTAGGTCAACAATCGATTATAAAACGGTTGAATATAAATCCTACCACCTATAAAAACTTAAAACCATTCAGTTTTCCATGCTTCATTTTTGGAAAAAAAAACTTCAGACAAATTCATTTGTTGCGGCATCATGGATGCAATTCAGCAAAATTTAAAATTTAATTTAGCTTCCTTTTCAAAAATTCAAAAAACCGGCTAATATAAATAGATTAAATTAACTAATTTCATTTTATTAGGATACCCATCTTTTACTTCTTTTCTCTAATCACCCTATACCCAACTATATATGTGTAACATTTTCCACGCGGTGGTATTTTTGTCTTACAATTTCACTGTGATCCTCACTATAAGTGCCCAGCTATACGCAGTTCCCTTCCGAGACAAGTCTCATCGTGGTATTAAAATAACCACGAATCTCAAAACAAGTTCGGCTTTTTGAAGGGGGATTCGTCAATATCACGTAAGTGAAATTTAAGAATCATCCCTGGAATGAAGCTAGAAGCTGAAAGTCTGGAAAGTGCGTTCGCAACTGTTGAACCCATTTAATTTCTTAGTTGGAAAAACGCACAAAAATTATTAAGCATAGTAATACTGAATCGACCAAAGTCACTTAAGGATTAATTTGCATACAACAGGATTAAATTTGCAATACATCCTTTGGAATTTCAGTCAACCGAAAAAAAACACAATCATTGTACATACAGCGGTTTAGGGTCGATGGAGCCGAGGGAACTTGGAGCCGAAAATAAAAATCGCTAAAACCTATACCTAAGCCTAAGCGAAGCCTAAAAACAGGTCAAAATTTTTTTCGATGGCTCCAAGTTCCCTACTCGCGGCTCTAAAGACCCCGTACCCATACAGCAAGGGTACCATGATTGTACTGAACTCAAAAATTCCAAATGATGTATTGGAAATTTAATCCTGTTGTATGCAATTTATTCCTTATGTGTATGCATATTAGTTATTATGTGAGATTTATTCGTGAATACTCTAGGATGATTTTTAAAAGCTGCCTATTTTCGGTGGCTGATAATTTGAACGTTACATCGTTACTACGGCAAAAAGAGCCACAGTTCGTATAAAAAATATGCGACTGTGACTCATTTTAAATTTCAAACAGGACCTTGTTAACTACAGAATGAGTCACAGTCACGTGTATTTTATAATGACAGTGGCTCATTTTGCCGTAGTAACGACGATTATTATCCTACAGTTTACTAGAGCTTTATTCTGTTAACCCTTTATCCTTCCCGTGATAGACATTACACATTCCACTACGGCAAAGTGAAGGTCGTACCTAGGTAAAACGACACTAATGAAATTCTGCGTGTGGAAGACAAAAATTGCTTCCAGGGTGCAAACAAAAGTCTCAGCGCACGTATTATAGCGCCGTCGCCCGGTGTAGCGGGATTTCTTTTCCCCCCTTCTTTTCCCCCCCGGAAAGACTATCCCGGTAAAAAGCCGGGATAGTTTTTCCCCTCCGAAAAAACTATCCCGCTTAAAAACCGGGATATTCTTTCCCCCTTCTTTTCTATTTTGTTGTTCGTTTGTTATAAATTTTAGCTTGATTTTAAGGTTTTGCTTAGGCTGCTTAGGGAAACTAAGGTTTAAAATGGTTAAAGTAGTTCATGGGTTTTATCTGAATAATTTTATGAATTTATAAAAGTATCATGATAACAAAATAACCATTTTAATTTAATGACGTTTTGGAAGAATGCGCAGAATTAATATTATAAAATTTAAGCAAATTTTTGAAAGGGGGGGGGAAAGAATATCCCGGGATAGTTTTTCCGGAGGGAAAAATTTTTAGGGGGGAAAGAATATCCCTTGACAGGGCTATCAAGGAAAATCATTCATAGCATTTTCAAATTCATAGAACTGGATTTCTGTCTTAAAAATAGAATACCGTGAGTGTTTGTAGTAAAAAAATCCCTTTCTTCCTAAATTTTTATAGAATGTTTTTTAGAAACAAAAAAAAGCCTAAAATAATAAATTTTATAGTGTAAACATTTTATTAACAAGAAATATTTTATATGTTCGTCTTATTTTATTAATAATTGGTCTTTCTTAATCTTTTTTAGTTTAGTGGAAAATTTTGACTAACAGTAATTTTAATTCGATAATTTTAGGACATTTGAAATTTATAAACTGACAAATCGCAAAAAATCGGTCTGAATTTTAATTCATACCATTTTTTTGCAATTACCTGCATATGGCAAGTTTAAGCATAACTGATAGCATATGTGGTTTGAAATGTGTCACTAAATTATCACAATTGTTGCATGGTTTATTTTAGCTCTCAAAATTTTAGCCATTCAAATGATTAATGCTAAAAAACTGGAATTTTTTTTCTTTATTTTTTACAGTTGAAATAGCTGCGCGGGGGTCAAACAATATCAAAGGGGCAGCGTGGACTGGATATTCTGAGAGGGTGAACTTGTTGATTTTCAAAATCAAAAAAATCTCAAATTTTTTTTTTTTGAAAAATTGTAAAATTTTATGAATAAAAATTTGAAATTTATCAAAATAAAATTTATTTTTAAAAAAATTGAACAATTTTACATATATAGGAATAAAATTTAATCAGAAAACAATAAACTTTGGGATTTTATTGTCAATCAAAGAAATCAATTTTTTTTTTAATTCTCAAAAAAGTCAAAGGCACCAACTTCAAGGGGGTACCACAGACACACGGGTTGATCAATTGGTCAAAAAGGGACTATTGGTGTCCACATGATCTGAAATATCACATATATTATTTTGAGCGAAATCTAAGACTATCGATCTGACAGCTTGGAATGGGGGTCCTTAAAATAGTAATTTATTACAGAAAGCCAGTCTTAATAACTTGTTGCTTCAATATATAAATCAACTTTGACTAGCAGTAATTTTAATTCGATAATTTTAGGACATTTGAAATTTATAAACTTACAAATCGCCAAAAAATCGGTATGAATTAACAACTTGTTTTATCACTATATTGAGCAATACTCCACATATCCTGCCACTAAACAATAGCTGAAAAAGAAGAGAAATCTATTATTATCACATTTTTGTTTTGGCAGAAAGACGATCGGTCGCTCACAAACTGGTTTTCGATCGACAACACGCGGCGATTCTTTGACATTCGTCGCAGAAACGCAAATACAAAATTAATTGTACGTTCAATCCTAACTTTTCTTTCTCCCACGTTGTTTGTTGTGGACTTATTGATTTAAAAAAAAGTAATCAATGTATTTCGTTCTGACCAATCACCGACGGCTATTGGGCATAGCGGTTTGGCTGTGTATGACTACGGCCCTTCCGTTCTACTGCTCCATGTTCTACCCGAACACAGCTCAGAATGTTATGGAGGAATTTATAAAAAATTCAGCTTTCGGTTTCGAAACACCCGACTCGTGTGAGTTCTTTTTCGCGTTTTAAATAGTGCCAGTAAATTAGTGCTTTTTTCCAAAATGTTTTTGTGTTTTTAAACATTTTTTAAGGTTTGGTTTTGTTGAGGATTGAATTCTCAACAGGTGTGTTTTTTATAGTTTTAATCCTTTAATCTTTCACGCGAATGAGTGATGAAATGTTAAAATGCGCTTGCAATAAGGGAATCCTTTTACTTACTGGCAGTCAAATGCGCAATTGCCTAAATCATTTGTGAACGCAATATTTACACGTTTTTTCTTACTCGTTCACTGTCGTGTTATTTACGGTTTGTTGGCGAGCATTATAAATTTTAGATTTAGCTTTCAAAATGCATTTAGCAGAAAAGAATTGTTTTCACTTCGGTTGTATGTTTAAACAAAGGAAACCAAACCAGATTATATTATTATAAAAATGGATATTTAAAAATTAAAGCCAGAATTTTTTCGGGCTGAGTTTAAAGGTATGCCCGTTCTTCGTCAGGGAGACATGAAGAGAAATGCACAAACTAACAAAGATTTTTTAAGGAAAGATGTCAATTAATAATGTAACCAATCATTATTCAGTTGCTTCACGTGTACATAATAGTTATTTTTACGGATGGAAATATACATGAAAATTAATTATAATTAACTTTCATGTATTCCAAACAAAAACTCCATTTTTGTTAATTTGATGTAATCTTTCATCCAGGCTCTACCCAAAGTTTGTAAAACCATCATGATACTGGAACACCTTGATTTATAAGGAACTTCAAAAGTCGAGTAAAATTAGGGATATGCGGGTAGTACGTACTATAGTCCGTGGTAACCAATGCGGCATGAGCTAAAAAAGGGCCCTGACTATTCTACCGTCACGTTCATTGGATAATGTTTTTTTCCTTAGAACTCATTGGATGAAGTGATTTTAAAGCATCATAATTCTGTTGATCATTAACAATGCTCATTCAAATTGGACATTTTTGACCAAAGTGAAAAAAAATTTTATAAAGCGAGTCACATGATATTTTAATTTTAATTTTATTACATGCACGTATAATAAATAAAAAGCGTTAATAAAAACGCATTTCTGCGCTTTTTTTTAGAAAGTAGACATATTCCGCCAACAAAATTGGCCCGTCTATATATTTATGAAATTTTTGTACGAATTGATAGTAATATAAACGCTATTTTTATAGGTGTAATTCCCATGTATTTTAGATGTTGAACTGCAATTGAGTTTTTTATGGGCGACATTTCTGTGTCTAATGTACCTTGGAATAGTTGTCGGAATGTCGTACGCACCAACGGCCGCTGACAAAATCGGAAGGAAGTCGATAATTTGCATAGGTGACGTGACGGACGTATAAACTCCCCGCTAAAAAACTGTAACCACCCCTGTTACGATAATATTTTAAAAATATGACGCCTTACATCGATATGAATTCTAGTGTAAACCTAGCGGGTGATAGTGTAACGCAGCACTTAAGTTAATGAGGTGTATTGAGGTTGGAAACTGCAGGTGTAAATTTTGTATCGCCTATTTGTCAGCCAAGAAGCTTAAAATAGCGAATTGTTTCGCATTTCTTCTTTGGAAAACTTAATTTATTTGACCTCGTATTTCTAAACATTACCAAAGCATTAACTACCGTGCTGTGGTGCGGCGTCAAATCGCGTCAAAAGCCACTTTCACTATTAAATTTATAAAAGTATTTCTTTTTTAGTTTTAAAATTTTTCTGATTACGGTGGAGTTTATGCGTTGAATTTTTTGTACAGGAGCTCTGATTGAAGTACCAGCTCACATTTGTTTGATCATAGCGCAGCCGTGCAATGCTTGGTAAGTGACATCAGCATGTTTTATAATGAAATATAGACAGTTTATAAATATATTTTCACCATCAGGTTTATGTGATTGTGATGAATCACTAAACTGAGTGTTAATAAATAAGTTTTTTGTTTTAATTTTTTTATAAGTAGGTTTAAAAGTTTTAGCTTTTTAAGCCCCCAAATATATATTGACAAACAACATGGGAGAAAAGAAAAGTTAGGATTGAACGTACAAATTAATTTACTATTTGCGTTTCTGCGACGGAGGATGTCAAAGAATCGCCGCGTATTGTCGATCGAAAACCAGTTTGTGAGCGACCGATCGTCTTTCTGCCAAAGCGAAAAATGTGATAATAATAGATTTCTTCTTCTTTTTCAGCTATTGTTTAGTGGCAGGATATGTGGAGTATTGCTCGATATAGTGACTAAAACAAGTTCTTAATTCATACCGATTTTTTGGCGATTTGTAAGTTTATAAATTTCAAATGTCCTAAAATTATGAATTAAAATTACTGCTCGTCAAAGTTGATTTATATATTGAAGCAACACGTTATTAAGACTGGCTTTCTGTAATAAATTACTATTTTAAGGACCCCCATTCCAAGCTGTCAGATCGATAGTCTTAGATTTCGCTCAAAATAATATATGTGATATTTCAGATCATGTGGACACCAATAGTCCCTTTTTGACCAATTGATCAACCCGTGTGTCTGTGGTACCCCCTTGAAGTTGGTGCCTTTGACTTTTTTGAGAATTTTTTTTTGAAAAAAAATTGATTTTTTTGATTGACAATAAAATCCTACAGTTTATTGTTTTCTGGTTAAATTTTATTCTTATACATGTAAAATTGTTTAAATTTTTCAAAAATAAACTTTATTTTGATAAATTTTAAATTTTTATTCATAAAATTTTACAATTTTTCAAAAAAAAAATAAAAAAAATTGAGATTTTTTTATTTTGAAAATCAACAAGTTCACCCTCTCAGAATATCCAGTCCACGCTGCCCCTTTGATATTGTTTGACCCCCACGCAGCTATTTCAACTGTAAAAAATAAAGGAAAAAAGTACCAATTTTTTAGCATTAATCATTTGAATGGCTAAAATTTTGAGAGCTAAAATAAACCATGCAACAATTGTGATGATTTACGTGACACATTTCAAACCACATATGCTATCCGTTATGCTTAAACTCTCCCATATGCAGGTAATTGCAAAAAAATGGTATGAATTAGAAATAAGACCAATTTTTTGCAATTTGTCAGTTTTTAAATTTCACAATGTCCTAAAATTATCGAATTAAAATTACTGTTAGTCAAAATTTTCCATTAAACTAAAAAAGATTAGAAGAGACCAATTATTAATAAAATAAGACAAACATATAAAATATTACTTGTTAATAAAATGTTTACACTAAAAAAATTAATAATTTAAGGTTTTTTTGTTTTTAAAAAACAAACAATAAAAAAAAAGGTAGGAAGGGAGGTATTTATTTTAAAAAATCCACTTACGCTATTTAAGACAGAAAACAGGAACCAAGAATTTTGAAATTCAAAAAACTATTAACCGTGATCCCTGTAGCCCTGTCAAGGGATATTCTTTCCCCTCGAAAAATTTTTGCCCCCCGGAAAAACTATCCCAGGATATTCTTTCTCCCCTTCTAAAATTTGCATACAATTTATAAAATTAATTCTGCGCATTCTTTAAAAACACGTCATTAAATTAAAATAATTGTTTTGTTATCATGATACTCTCATAAATTCATAAAATTATTGGGATAAAAACCATGAGCTACTTTAACCATTTTAAACCGTTTCCCTAAGCAGTCTAAGCAAAACCTTAAAATCAAGCTAAAATTCATAACAAACGAACAACAATATAAAAAAGGGGGAAAGAATATCGCGGTTTTTAAGCGGGATAGTTTTTCCGGAGGAAAAACTATCCCGCTTCCGACTTTTTACCGGGTAAGTCTTTCCGGGGGGAAGAAGGCGGGAAAAGAAATCCCGCGACACCGGCAGCCACCGAAAATAGGCAGCTTTTAAAAATCATCCTAGAGTATTCACGAATAAATCTCACATAATAACTAATATGCATACATATAAGGAATAAATTGCGTACAACAGGGTTAAATTTTGCA
>JASAMX010034289.1:0-15569 GCA_030248175.1 Microlaimidae sp. YZB2_3
ATAGCAATTTCATTGCTAACCGGTTTTTCTCTGTCATTCCATACTTAGCCTAAATCATCATTTTAAAATTTCACAAAGAAACTACATTCTTGCTTTTGTAAAACGCAATTTATTATAAAGTTCTTTTTGGTAAATTCATCTATTATGGGGTGAAACGTTTATAATTAATACACCTTTTTAATTTATAAAAGCCGTCATTGAACTAATGAAACATAGTTTATAAAAACTAAAGAGAACTTTTGGAAATAGTAGTGCTTCTTAAAAAGTTTACAATAGAAAACTAAAGAAAAGAGGGGTCTAAAACGACCATGCATACCAACTGGGTCGCGAGAGAACTTTATTGATAATCTGGAAAGAATAGGCCAAAAAGGGAGTGGAGAGAACAGCTAGAGAGATCTATGCATACGGGCTCCGGTCCAACTTTCCTCCGGCGATAAAATTAAGAATGCGTTTACATTCTTTCAGTATTAAAATAATTTTAGCACTCGCATAATTTTTATAACTCGCACGCGCACGTATTTCTTGGCGCGCGAGGACCCACGGATGGAGAAGATTGAAATAGTTTATACCGTTAAATCGTTGCGTGAATTTAATATACGGTAGTAGGCGAAAAATAAACCACGCATGCGTTCGCAACTGCGAGTATTTTACCTATAATTTTTTAACTTAAAGAAGTAGTACAAATGTGGGTTTTACGATATAAAAATAAGATTTTTATAATTATTTATTATTTCTAATGCAAAGTAAAACTTGTACAAAAATGTTGCGAATTAAAATTTTTTTAACAGAGTGTATTTCACTTATGAAAAATCGATTTAGATTTATGATTTAGACTATAGTAATATAAATAACACAGAATAAATTCTTCAATTAACAAATATTTCCCATCAATCAAATGTTGCAATGTATGTTGGTGATAGTGCTCAAATATAAAC
Organism: Microlaimidae sp. YZB2_3; assembly: GCA_030248175.1. Taxonomy (NCBI): domain Eukaryota; kingdom Metazoa; phylum Nematoda; class Chromadorea; order Desmodorida; family Microlaimidae; species Microlaimidae sp. YZB2_3. The sequence goes on from JASAMX010034289.1 coordinate 936, forward strand.
GAATATATAAACTGACAAAACTTGGCAAACAATAACGACTATATTTTTTTATTATCAAGCATAATATCTAGTTAGTTAACAAAATATAATTATATTTTCAGGGCGATGGCAGCCGAGGCCGAGGCTGCCCGCGAGGCCAGGGCCAAGGTCGTGGCAGCGGAAGGGGAACAGAAAGCTTCCAGGGCGCTCAAAGAGGCAGCTGACGTCATCGGCGAGTCACCGGTGGCACTCCAACTGCGTCATCTGCAGTCTCTGAACAGTATCGCCGCTGAGCACAATTCCACCATCATATTTCCAGTACCGATCGACTTTTTACAACCATTCATGAAGAAAAAGTGACGCGCTCTGACGTCCTGTGACTTGTGTGACTGCGTTTTCAGTTTCAGATTGTGCGTATCGTAGAATACGGATGCAGTTGGAACATAAGAAACTTTGTCTAGGACAACCATACTATGAATATACACTCTATTGCATTACCACGACCAGTGAAAATTTTCGAACAAATAGGCAGCATGAATCTAGGTCACCAGTCCTTTTTAACCAGTATTGTTGAACAATTTGAACTGCATATTATAACTGCATAATATTCCCAGTTGAAATCGAGTTTTCACGCTCTCTATTTAAAAACCATTGTTATCGAATCAAGCTTTTGTGTCTTTACGTTTGTTTTGATTTAAGTGTTGAATGGTTTTGTATAACAACGGCTACTTAATTTGAATAATAATTATGTCAATGAATTTTCTAATGACGGTACGACTGCTCCTGTCTTTTGAACAGTCAAAATAAAAATCGTGCACAGTTTTTTTACTTCTAAGCGCCACCCAAAACTGCTCTGAGCCATTTTTGCATCATATTTTCTTTTCATATGACTTTTTTTAACCGATTTAAACCAAACAAAAGTACATTGATTTTATTCTATACTGCATTGTGTACAGTTTTTTTCAACGTATCAGGAATGTTTGTTACATATGTTGGTACTTTTAAAATAAGCTAATCAGGTAAAAAACAAACAGCTGCCCAGAACAATTGCAGTAAAATTAACATTGTTCACAACGTTATAAGATCATAATCTGCGTAATTTACAGAGGCTTGGTTCAACGTTAGTACACTTATGTCCTGCGCGGCATAAAATTTACATTAGTATGATACTATTTACAGAAAAAAGCTAGGTTTTTTTCCTCTGTTTCTGTTTACAGAAAAAAGTCTCTGTTTTCAGGGATATATCGCTACTTTTTTAAAATGTTATGTGAATTATGTACTTATTTGATTACAGTGTAAATCCTGTCTAGGATGCATTACTGATTGATAGCCGGAAATCAGCTTGGGGTTACAACTACGACAGACTTTAGACGACTTAAATTTAGCTGACCTCAATTGGGACATTTAAAAATCAATTAAAATAACATTTAAAAATTAAAATTGGAATTGTTATTATAACAACGAATAAGATCGCAACTTTTATAAAATTCAGCTTCTTCAAAAATATACAATTTAGTCAATTTATAAGAAATTTCTTTTAAAAAAATCATAAATTTAATAAAAAAAAATCATTAAAAAACTATTTAATATTTGAAATTTTAAGTTTTTTATTTAAAATTGTAAATGCCTTAATTTTCGATTAAATATTGCAAATGATAGATTACAGCCAAGTTTAATTTGCTTTTAGTGTGTTTTCAGTGTAAGCGAGTCTAAGATCCTGGTGTAAAATTTTAACTAATCGACTTCATTTTCAATACAAATTTATTAGAATTGTTTTTAATGTTTGGCGTTGTTTTGTTTCCTAGAGTGCAACAATTGTTTGATACATTTTTCAACAAAATTCCATGTAAAATGAAGAAATGTTTATTTTTGAGAATTTTAGTTTCTTTTTTTCTGAAATAAAATTAACATTTCATATTGAATAAATTGCTTGTGGATAAAAAAAGCAAAAGATTTTTATTAAACCGTATTAGTTGGTTGGAAAATTTTCTAGTCAAAATGAACTATACGCTCGAATTCTCTGGTAATCATCTTATAGCCGCTTTAAATTACAATCTGTTGTAATTGTTTTATGTGACCGTTCTTCTTTTTATACGTTTATTTTTCAATTTTATGTTCAAAAGTAATAAAAAAACATTAATTATGCGAATTTGTGTCATTTTTAGTGATTTAATGTTTTGAAGTTGTATTAAAATCCGATTCGTGATTTGTAGTAACTTTTTAAGTGCAATGTTTAATAGTGATTATTGATATAAATTAAAATATCATATAGTTTGCTAATTATGAATTGTTTTCTATAATGTTTTTTTTAAATATTAAATTTGGTATTTAATAAATTATAAAACATAAATCTTAATTGTTACAGCATGCCTTAATCTATAAAATTTACAGACATATGTACACAACAAGCAATTAAAATATTTTTCCCTCTAACAACACGGTATAAAGTGTAGCAGATTTGGCAACAATATTTTGATCAATTCACCCTATCAGTGAACGTATTTTTTGTCGAAATATTTTTGTTAAGTGAAAAATTAAAAATTGTTTGTGACAAGTACAACCAATCAATAAATGTAAAACAAACTAATAACTGCTATACAAAAATTTGCACGTGCATTTAGTTCTTATTCTGACACAAAGCGTCATAATCAGTATAAAATCAACGTAACACTGACCCATTTTGCTTAGATTATTTGTGTGCTAAAATATAAAAAAGTCACAGTTTAGAGAATTTTATGATGATTCTGACTCATTGTGTCAGAGTAACGACGATTTTAAATTATTATACGAAAAACATCACGAGAGCAGAAAAAAATTAATAAAAACAAAAAAAATATGGTTGAATTATATCTCTGGCTGTTGCTGAAAATCAGAATGCAGACATGAGGGGACCAATTAAAATTGTGCGGTAATGACGTTTTTAAAAAAAAAAACAAATAAGAACGCAGATTTTTTTTAATTCCACCTTATCACAAAATATACAAAAATTAATCAACTTTAGCCCTTAAAATATTCGCATTTAGGTTACAAATTAATTAATTTGATAAATAATTATTAAAATAAAGTTTTTAATATTTGTTATTAATCCGCTTTAGTTAAAAATTTTGAATGTTTTTGTTGTTACGATTCAATGCTGTAAATATCGCGGTCAGCTAGATTTTATTTGCCTATAGTTACTAATATAATATTACATAGTCAGTTTACTGTAATTGTGTGGATATACTTACAATTTATTAAAAAAGATAGTGGTTTAAATACTATGTGTTTCTAATTTTAAATTAAAGGCAATAACCGAGAACAAAAAACGGTATAATCTTATAAAAAAGAGGGCTCTAGCGATCTGCTTGAACAGCTAAAATTTAAATTAGTTAATGTTAAGATAAATTTTATTGTACAAGTTACAGAGCCACATTTCTGTTATTTCTCATTGCGTTGAGTGGCACGCAATTTTCAGTTTTTATCTTTATTTTTTATTATTTAAAATTTTTTTTAAAGAAAATTTTTTAAAAATTTATTTGGTAATCAAAATATGGAGTACACAACTTTCGAAGGTAATTTATTTTAATTAATATATTTCCTAAACTTTTGTAAATAATAAATTTGGTTACACCGATAAAATCTTTAATCATTTTATATAATTAAGCCTAATATAAGTTTCGTAATTTACTTAATAACAAATAAACTTTAATAAGGATATTTCATTATAACTTTAAGCATATAATAAATAAAAATATCTTTTAATTAAATACCACAAGTTTTTAAAAAATACTTCGAGTTGCTTTTTATTTCATTATTTTATTATTATAAAAGGTGGAGAAATGTCCAATGCAGAACGCAACGGAACGGAAAGCCCGGGACAACAACAGAGTCGAAAAAGGACTGCGATAACGGAGCGACATCAGGTATTTTTATAACTATTTTCTTTAACGCTTACTTTAATTCTTTTTTATTATTTTTTACTTTTAAGAAAAATATGCATGATATTTGCTCGCTTTTTATTTTTATTTTTATTTTCATTTTAAAACGTTACTTACTAACTAGTAAATAAAATACCGGGTTCCACTGATGAGCTCTAACCTTATTTTTTTTACTACCGATTAAAAAATTTCGTCTGGAATCAAGAGCGAAACGCTTATTTTTTAATTAATTCATTTAATAGCTTTTTAATTTTATTAAAAACTTAATATGCTTATATTTTATCTTTTCTGCAACTAGGTAAATTTTATGGGTTTTTAGTTTCTGGTTCCTTAAAAATCTTTTTGCATTATGTTTGCTGTTATTACAATACAGCAACAATTTACGTACAATATAAAAGTAAAAAATAGAATAATCATTACAATATAGAATTACATAAGTCAATAAAACATGCAAATAAGGAAAATTTAGGGTCTTTTGCAAAGTTTAGATTAAGAGATGGATGATATAAGTTCCTGAAAATTAATTTTTTTAATTTTGCTAATAAAGCAAGGTAAAGAAGTTGCCGTTACTACTTCATTAAGTAGCTGGTTCCAAAAATTGACTACACGGTTACAAAAAAAAAATATTTTGAACTGTCTAGACGATATTATTATTTGCCTATGAATTTCTTACCATTATTACGCGTGCGTAATTCAGTGTTTAAGGTTAAAAATTTGTAACAATCAATTTTTACCAAATGATTTAGAAATTTAAAGCTTAGTATTAAGTCAAATCGCAACAGGGCACACCATAGACACAAACACACACACATCATACACACAGAGGCTAAAGTCCTCCCAATAGCAACACACATCCAACTCCACGCAAAACAAGCAAAATTGGCGGCCATGTACACAAACAACCCACTTAATTATTTAACACAACAACCTGCACCCAGCAGGCTCAAAAAGCAAACAATATTTCACAACAACAACTACACAACAAACATACCTACAGACATACACAACAAAACTTACAAAGCACTAAAACAACAAATCCACACAAACACAGTCACAAACCACATAAATAACACTCCAATAAACCCAATACTTCAAACAAAAGCACCAGCAATAAGCAACGAGGAAGAAAATCTGCCTCGCGGGGTCAGGAGAACCCTCGCCCAACTCAGGGCAGGGAAATCTCCTTTCCTCTACTCCTACCTACACAAAATCAATCCAACACAACACACATCACCAAACTGCCCGCTATGCAAAACACAAACACACACAACACAACACCTTTTTACATGCACACACATCAATACGACACTGGGACCAGAGGACCTTTGGGCAAACCCCGTAGCGGTTGCTGAGCTCCTCCGGGAGTGGGAAGAGGGGGTGAGCAAGGCGAGAGGCGTGCCAGACGGACCACACCAGGGTTGATGGAAACCCTGGAAACTGGCAAACTCAACAACAAGTCAAATCGCAACCTTATTGCTTGAAGAGTATTTAGGTTTAACTCTGCTAATTTAATTTCATATTCTACATAAGGTAAAGAGCAACGATAATATAACCGGCCTGTAAAAGTTTTTTGGACGCCTTCAATAACATTTATGTCTTTTTGTAGATACGGTAACCAAATGTATGGCTCAAACTCAACAAGTGGGCGCACAAAACATTTTAAACAGCACGATTTTAAACAGCGCAATAAAACATTCATATCTTTTGTAGAAAATGATCGAAAAATAAGGCCAACTCTGCTCAAGGCTTTAGATGTTATAACAAGGCAGTGGTTGCTAAATTTTAAATCAGACGAAATATTTATGCCCAAATCACGCACTTGGTTAGCAAAGTTTATTAGAGTGTTATTTAATTTATACTTAACATGAGGGGTTTTTTGACCAATGTGAAGTACATTACACTTTTCCATTGCTATATTAAGTTGCCATTGGGATGACCAGTAACAGAAGTTATTTAAAAAGTTTTGGTATGCTAAACTAGTATTAATGTCATCATAACAACAAAATATTTTAGATTTGTCGGCAAATAACATGGCAGTGGACTCAGAACCTAAGGATTCAGGGAGGTCGTTAATGTAAATCAAAAATAATAAGGGACCTCGGACCCTGAGGGACCCTGCTGGTTACGTATGCAAATTCAGAAGTTACGCATTGATTATTATTGGGCGCAGTAAAATCATTTATAATAACTTTTTGCCTAGGAAGTGTAAGAAAATCAGTCAACCAGGAAAGTAATTCATATTTAATTCCATAGGCGGCGATTTTTTGAAGCAATTTGGGGTGACATACTGAATCAAAAGCTTTAGAAAAGTCAATATACATGACGTCTATTGACTTTTTTTGCATCTAAAGCTTCTAACCATACTAATAGCGTACTCAAAAGTAGCAATCCAACTGACTTTCCCTTTAAAAACCCAAATTGATTGTCGCTGATTAGTTTGTTTTTGAGCAAAAAATTTAATATTGAGTCACCGACTATACTTTCGGACAATTTAGAACAGTTCGAAATTAGAGATATGGGTCTAAAATTATTTTTAACACTAGAAACACCTTTTTTAAAAATCTGGGCTACAAAAAGCGTCTTTCCAAACAGACGGGAGAGAGCCAGACTGCATTGAAATTTCGAAAATTCTAGCTAATGGGCAGCAAAGGGTTTCTGCTGAATTTTTTAGGTAAAAAGCGGCATTTTTTAACAGAATAATTTAAAGAAATAACGAATAAACACTTCGACTCGTGTACAATACGCTGCCGGTATTTTTTATAAAGGCAATTTTTATAAAACCTAATTCTTCGGGGACGATTTGCTTGTTGGATAGTTCTATTTCTGAACAGTTGACTTCGTATAAAATTCAGTTGTTAAATCATTCTTTAGCAAGATTTTTTTATAAACATAACGCTTATTTTTTTAAATTGTAAATTGTAAATTAGTTTTTTTTTTGTAAAAATTGCACATTCTTACAATTTGTTTCTAAACAACTAGCTTACGAGAAAAAAAATTGCGAACAAATTTTGTTTAAGCGTTTTCCCGTTTTTACAATGATTTTTTCCTGTTATTTAGTCAAAAATTATTCTATTTGGTAATGTTAGCTCGTAGTAGCTTTAAGCCATAATGTTCCATTAAATTTTGGTTCAATTTTTGTGAAATTTTTAAAAATGGTAATATTAAGATTTTTACAGGTTATATAAAAGTGTTATGTTTAAAACTGTTAAATTGCCGACAAAACCTAAGTTTTAAAACGTTTGTTTCTCAAAAACTTTGCAACGGATTAATACGGTATTTCTATCAGTGTGTAGCTTAAACTTTTAGCTATCAGATAAAACTAACAAATTGATATTTATTAATGACGGAAGATACGGTAAAACAAACCTGGAACTCAAAAAAGCGAAATCTTTTTCAATTTTAGTTGATAAAAAAAACGCCCTTTTTATACGCGATTAGAACAAGCTCTTCCGAGTATATTCTGAAAATTAGAGCACAACTGAAACGGTTAATTTTTAATGACATTTTGAATGTAAACGGTTGTCGCGTGTTTTTTTACTAAAAATTTGCTCCATAGGTCCGGTTTTTATTTTGGAGACTTGGTGCTTTTTGGGTATAGACTAGTTCTGATTAAGAGTTTTTTAGTGTAGGAGGAAGAGGGTACAATACTAGCGCCAATTATATTCATATACTCATGTAGGGGGAAAATTGAAAAACAGCGAGCGACTAATTTAGGGATTTTTTAGTTTTTCGCCGCTTCGTAGGTACGGCGCTGCTAGCGCGCTTGGTTTCCAGTTTTTTAATGTTTTAATTACAGAAAATGTTTAATTTAAAAGTTTGAAATGGAGTTTTTAAAATTAATTTTTAAATTTTGTATAGTTCTGCAACCAAAAAATTAAAAAAAACCTGTAGATTTAAAATTAGTTTCAAAGCACAAATTTCAACTTTATTTTTACTAATTTGAAATTATTGTTCACGAAAATACTATTTTAGTGATGATTTCTCTATTGTGACGTTTAATTAAAAAACCGAAATTTATTTAGCAAAAACTGATATATTAAAGCACTTCAACGTAGTGAAACATATCATCGTATATCAATTTTTATAAAGTATAAGTTTAAACTTAAGAAACTAAGAAAACACAAAGAGTTTTTCAAATTTAATTTTTTTGTACCCTCTCTCGTACAGTAAAAGACGCTTATTCAGAACTAGTGTATTGGCCAAACCTGTCAATTGCTGCTACCTTGTTTTAAAACTGGTGCAAACAAGGGATGATGTGTTTTAAAAGTCACCTAACAAAAGTTGGTAAAAACTAAACACGTATACGGTTCTCAACCACATTTACAAGATCGCACTTTTAAATGCCGCAAGTTGATCTGAAGTAATCCTTTAATTTAATAAAAAACTTAAAGATAAGACTTATTTTAAAAGTTTTTAGAAATAAATCGTCGGATTAATTCTACAATCAACTCCGGCGATCGCGCACTTTGAGTGAAAACACACAAAGAAAGTTAATAATTGCGAACGCACTTTCACTTGTGTGGGATTGTAAGATTGAACTATTTCAAATTCCAAATTAAATTATATGATTTTTTTTTCATCCACCTTTGATATTATAAACTTTAGTTTTTTTTATCTATGACTAAAACTATAAATAATAAAAGCAGTGGATTAAAAACCAGTTCCGATTTAAAATCTCATTTCAATTTCTAATTAATTGCCGCTAAAACCGAATATTAAAAAATAAAAAAACCCCGGAACAATGCGATTATGCATACGCGGACCACCGTAATAAATTCCGGGACAAAGAAAAAAAATCTAATCACGATTGTCAAATATGACGACTGAAAAAAGCGACGAGTTAAAAGCCTGAAATTGTTCGGATTTCCCTCTTGATAATCGAATAAAAAAATGGAAAAATTGTCTTTGTTTTTCTGTTAATCTGCGAAGGCGAACGCCTCCCCTTTTAGCTCTTTCCGGTTTTTCAAATCTGTCCTGACACCTAACCGGTCGGATGATATTTCTTTTTGTTGCGTTTTAATCATTAAAGGCTGGTTCATACTTATGACAAAACGTCCTTTGGACTTGGTCCATTTGGACTTGGTCCAAAGGACAATTTGGGAAAAGCCAAAACGTCCTTTGGATTTTTTCCTTTGGATAAAGCATGAACGCTACTTGAAATTTGTTCTTTGGACAAAGTCCAAAGGACAAAATCCAAAGGAAAAAGTCCAAAGGACAAAAAGTATGAACACATTGTCCTTTGGACTTTGTCCTTTGGACAAAATTCAAAGGACAAAGTCCAAAGGACGTTTCGAGAATGTGTTTATCCTTTGGGCAAAGTCCAAAGGACGTTTTTTTATAAGTATGAACCAGCCTTAACTCTCAAAGAGCTTCGTGCCAAAAAGAAAAACCGTAGCAATTTATTTCTGAAGTTTCGAGTGATTGAATTTGGGTGTTAATAGACAAATGAAATAGTTTTCTTTTTATTTTGTTTTTTTACATAAATGACTAAATATTTCGCTTTTTGACGATTTTAATAGTGTTCAGTCAGATCAAATAAAATATTTTTTTAGAATTGGATGAAAATTTTATTTTAGATTCAAAAAAGAAGTGTACTTTTTTAAAATTCAAAGTAGCGCACTTTTTGGGTTTTTATCCATTTAATTTGTAAAAATTTGGTATCAGGTTTTAAAAATAAAAATTTAAAAATCTAAGAAATGTAGAACAAAAAATGTAGCATTTTCTTTCTAGAAAAAATAAAGGAATAAATTAAACTGTACCAAAAAATTCAATTTAATTTTCGCATTTTTAATTGTTATACTAAGCTAAAAATTGTGACATCTAATAATTTTTCCTAAAGAAAATATTTATGGATTTTACAGGTCATGCTTGTCTGGAGATTGTTAATACAAAACAAATTTAAACCTTCGCAATTTTTGAGGCCGAAAAGCGCGTCTGAAACGCAAAATGAAAACGCGCTAGTGCTGATGACGTGCAACTATTATGCTTATTTGTACATTACGTGTTCGGGGAAGCACAGAAACACGTGATTTTTATGTTTTTTTGTTTTATTATTGTGTTTATCTGCAACTTTAGGTATGCTCAGCTAACTAACCTAACATTTTTGTTTGCTATTAATGTTGAACTCGGTAACTCGATTTCCGACGTGCCGCTGTTTGTCAGATACGGACGGGGTCGATAGACCCTAAGGAACTTAGAGCCGCGCAATTTTCAAGCTTTTAAAGTTAAAAATTTTTATTTCAGTTTGTTTTTAGTTTGATTTTAAGGTTTTAGCTTAGGCTTGCTTAGTATGCAGGCATTAATTTCAACTGGTGTGTCGTAATTAGCTTTTAAATATCTCGACTCCAACTCCCCTAGTCTCCAACGATCCTAAAGCGTTCGTCATCTCTTAAGGTCTATTCATACTTATGACAAAACGTCCTTTGGACAAAGTCCAAAGGACAAAAGTCCTTTGGACTTTGTCCAAAGGACAAAGTCCAAAGGGAAAAGTCCAAAGGGAAAAGTCCAAAGGGAAAAGTCCAAAGGGAAAAGTCCAAAGGATAACGTATTCATACTTCTTTTGTCCTTTGGACTTTTCCCTTTGGATTTTGTCCTTTGGACTTTGTCCAAAGGACAAATTTTAAGTAGCGTTCATACTTCGTCCAAAGGACAAAGTCCAAAGGACGTTTTGGCTTGTCCAAAGGACGTTTTGGTTTGTCCTTTGGACTTTGTCCAAAGGACGTTTTGTCATAAGTATGAATAGACCTTTATACACTGAGTAGCGAACTGCCATATACACTTCGCGTCTGTGCCGTGTCAACAATCGCAACGGGTTCATATTACAATTTTTCAAAAATTCAAATATTAATATAAAATTGCACAACCTAATAAAAAAACATACAAGTAAACTAGGGAATTAAGTTTTGATATGCATTAAAAATCATAAAAATTATGCACTCTTTTACAAATTTAATTTTTAGTAATACTGTGTGTGCTGTTTGTATATCATGTTTTGAAGTTAGCAATTTTTTAGTTAGTTCATTTTTGTCTTATGATTTCTTAATGATTTCAAGGAACCAAACATTTATATAATAAACCGGCAAATTATTTATATAATTTTTGGCCCAAAAAATTTGCTAGCTTTTATAATTAATTTTAACATTTAAAATTTATTTTTTTAATTCAAAACCCTGATTTGTTAAGGCTATAATTGTTTTTGTAGTTTTTTATAACGTTACTTATTTTAGACACAGTTTGATTAAAGCGACAACATGGTTTTTTATGTTTTACTACATTTAAACTATGCAAAATGGCACTATCATGAAATAAACCTGTCATCAAGAATAATTAGCGCATTAAGCTCACGAATTCGCAAATTAACAGAATTTATATGCGATTGCTTTTCTGAGTCAGAAACTCAAAAAAGATAATCCCTAAATTTAACTGTTTAATGAGCTATTGGACCTGAATATTTTCTACATGGCTGGTTAGATGGTTAATAACGCCTGAATTTAAACTAATTATATTTACAACATATTTCAACATGCTATTGCCCACTTTTGAGGTTAATGTTCGTTTCTTTGTGTCGATTGATATGTCAATTCTTTGTTAAATAAGTTATACTGTTTAAAAAAAATTAAAATTATAAAAAAACGAAAAATTTTGTTTTATTTTATGTTAAGTAAGTCCAAATACTGTACTAGTAATTGTATATTGAGAATTATTTAAAACGAATTTTAAAAAAATCATTAGTGTATTAAAAAGTGTCTTTCTCGTTGCAAAAATCAAAATATAATATTTTTTAGTACTATATGATAATTGGTTTGAGAATATCTGAGTTACAGTGACGCTAAGCAAAACGACGAGAATAAAACGAGATTTATGGGTATTTAAGCCTCGGCAACTTAAATGAAGTATTTTATTTAGATTATTTAGAGACCCAAACTGAAGACAAAGCCTAACTGATGGGCAGGCCAGGGCTTTATCATTCAGGAAAAATGAAGAATGATAGAGCGTATAATTGGAATTAGGCAGAATGCATTTTGCGTAATATCATGGATTCAAGATACAAGAAAATTTTGATTTTGTGTAAGCTGAAGCGAAATCTAAAAATCGATTTTTAAATTTTTCCCTGAAGATTTTATGCAAAAATTATTTTCTGCAGAAACGTGACTTCAACTTGTAAAAAATGTTTAAACCGAGTTTGCGGTTCTACTGATATAAAATCGTTAGAGGCGAGTGTGGTTAGACCATGGAAGTTTAGGTCGAATATAGAAAAATTATAGCCAGAAATGGGGAATTTAGAGCCGAAAGTGTGAAATTTGTAAACAAACCACAAATAATGTGCTTTTTTTTACTTTCGGCTCCAAGTTTATATTTTTGCGGTTCCAAGTTCCGAATTTTTTAGTGATAGGCAGTTCCGGTTCCGAGTTCCGGATGTTCCGGGCAAAATTTGGAATTCCGGTTCCGGTTCCTGTTTCGGATTTTTGGAAAATCTCAATTCCGGTTCTGGTCCCTGTTCCGGATTTGTGCAAAATCTCAATTCCGGTACCGGTTCCTGTTTCGGATTTTTGGAAAATCTCAATTCCGGTTCCGGTCCCTGTTCCGGATTTTTGCAAAATCTCAATTCCGGTTCCGGTCCCTGTTCCGGATTTTCGCAAAATCTCAATTCCGGTTCCGGTCCCTGTTCCGGATTTTTGCAAAATCTCAATTCCGGTTCCGGTCCCTGTTCCGGATTTTTGCAAAATCTCAATTCCGGTTCCGGTCCCTGTTCCGGATTTTTGCAAAATCTCAATTCCGGTTCCGGTCCCTGTTCCGGATTTTTGCAAAATTTCAATTACAGTTCCGGTCCCTGTTCCGGATTTTTGCAAAATCTCAATTCCGGTTCCGGTCCCTGTTCCGGATTGTTGCAAAATCTCAATTCCGGTTCCGGTCCCTGTTCCGGATTTTTGCAAAATCTCAATTCCGGTTCCGGTCCCTGTTCCGGATTTTTGCAAAATCTCAATTCCGGTTCCGGTCCCTGTTCCGGATTTTTGCAAAATCTCAATTCCGGTTCCGGTCCCTGTTCCGGATTTTTGCAAAATCTCAATTCCGGTTGCGGTCCCTGTTCCGGATTTTTGCAAAATCTCAATTCCGGTTCCGGTCCCTGTTCCGGATTGTTGCAAAATCTCAATTCCGGTTCCGGTCCCTGTTCCGGATTTTTGCAAATTCCGGTCCCTGTTCCGGATTTTTGCAAAATCTCAATTCCAGTTCCGGTCCCTGTTCCGGATTTTTGCAAAATCTCAATTCCGGTTCCGGTCCCTGTTCCGGATTTTTGCAAAATCTCAATTCCGGTTCCGGTCCCTGTTCCGGATTTTTGCAAAATCTCAATTCCGGTTCCTTTCGGATTTTTGGAAAATCTCACTTCCGGTTCCGGTCCCGGTTCCGGATTTTTGCGAAATCTCAATTCCGGTTGGGTCCCCTGTTCCGGATTTTTGCAAAATCTCAATTCCGGTTCCGGTCCCTGTTCCGGATTTTTGCAAAATCTCAATTCCAGTTCCGGTCCCTGTTCCGGATTTTTGCAAAATTTGGAATTCCGGTTCGGGTTCCTAATTCGGATTTTTGGAAAATCTCAATTCCGGTTCCGGTCCCTGTTCGGGATTTTCGGAAAATCTCAATTCCGGTTGCGGTTCCGGTTGCGGTGTTCCGGGGGTTCTGCAGTTCCGCCCTTCGCTACAATTTTTAATCGGCTCAAAGTTCCCTACTGATAGCTCATAAAACCCCGTACGTTCTACACCTTTCGTTTTTCAATACCCATACAAAAAAAACCGTCCAACATTAATAATGTGGTTATGATGCAGCTCGAGGTTTTACACGGAGCGAAACATTGGTACACGACTAATTTTTTTGACTAGTCATGCACCAATGAGGAGTCATTAAAGTGCGGTACCGCAGCGAGTTAAACTTTTCGTCTCCGATTTTAATAATTTTTTGTAAAAACCTTACTCTTGCCCCCGAGAGGCCACAAAATTTTTTTCATCAAAAATATCTCCAGTGGTTCGAAAAATGTATTTGTCTAGATATTGCGTTTCCTGTACGAAAAACCGGCGATTTTTTTGTTAAAAAGACGAAGTGTAGGCAAGAATTTTGGGCAAACTTAATCAAATCACTGCCGTCGTTTGGTCTTTTCAACGAAAAAAATCGAAGATTTGTTGTGCGGAAAATGCAATATTTTGACAAATACTGCACCAATCTTAACGATCAAGGTATTTTAAAGTAAAAAAATAACCGCTTTCTTTGAGTTCATATTATGTAACTTAAATCGTTATACCCATTGAACAATTTTTCAAATACAGAATTGTCGAAAAATGCCATTTTTGGAGGGTCATATCTCCTGAACCACTGGAGATATTTTGATGGAAACAAAAATTTTGTGGCTATTGGCGGCAATGGTAAGGTTTTCACAAAAAAAAATCAAAATCAAAGACAAAAAGTTTGACTCGGTACTTCACCTTTAAATAACCAGACAAATCAAAGCTACTGTAGTAACCAATCAGAATTCATAAGTGCCAGAGGTTTAGGTTAGATTTGTTAATAAAGTGACGCTAAATTGCTGTGATTTGATTAGTTACTTCATGGTCTCCTATTTTTATTTGCTGCACAATTCAACCATCCCGTCTGGTTTGCGTTTATTTGTGACTGCATTAAGCTATTAAAAAAAGTCTACACGTTAGAAGTTTAAAAACACTAAAATGGCGGATTCTATTCGTTATTTGCGGCT
>JASAMX010034290.1:0-14464 GCA_030248175.1 Microlaimidae sp. YZB2_3
TGGACAGCAGGAAGGGTTTAGAAGTTTTATCTACCCCACTAAAGCCAAAGGCGTCCCGCGTCAGGTCATTGTTAACCGAGAAATCCTCTAATTTCCCTGAAACTAGACATGACCCTCCATACATGAGCATAGGGGGGATAGGGTGGGGTGGGGTCCACACCCCCTATCCTCGAAATTTTTAAATTTTGACACCCTACCCCTTTTGGAATTCTAAATTAACCCCCTCCCTCCCCTTCCGAGATAAATTTAGGGTATGACTTTAGGTCAAAATTTACTGTCACAAACACAGTTTTGAAGTAAAAACAGTACTTTTGTACTTTTTTTATACATAAATAGCCTATTTTAGTATATAAAATTCTATTTTAGTACTAAAAAACTTGAATAAATGATTTAATGTGATTTTGTTTGGAAACCGGACCCCCTTTGACCCCCTCTGGAATTTAAACTGGTCTACCCCGGGTCCACCCCCCCAAAAAACAAAGCTAGGGGGATACGGACCCTACCTGGACCCCCCTCCTGGCTTTTAAAGGGACATTTACCCGGGGTAGCCAACCCCCTTAGCTTGCCGGTCCATGCTTATGTATAACCCCCTCCCATAAAGTCTGGGCGGTGCGAATTGCCTCCCAGAATGAATGTCACTTACTCGGGGTAAACACCACACCATAGATGTTTTTGGGGGGGACAGAGGGGTGCACCCCCCCCTAGAGCCAAAATTTTGGACCCCCCCCCCTGGAAAAAATCCAGGGCCCCCCCCCCCCCCCCCAAAGCTCGAGAGCGGTCCTACCTACCCCCCCCCCTGGAAGGCTGGACCCCCCTCCCCCCCCCCCGCCCGACCAATTTGGAAGTATATTTTTTATTTACTGTCAAAAACACAGGTTTTTAGTTAAAAACAGTGTTTAAATACACTTTTTAGGCCTAAAGAGGCTGTTTTAATACATAAAATTCAATATTAGACCTAAAAACACTTAAATTATTGAGTTTAAAAAATTTTGCTGAAAAATTGGACCCCCCTGACCCCCCCTAAATTTGAAATCCCGCCCCGGGGTCCGACCCCCACAAACCCGCCAGGGGGGTCCGCCCCCCCCTGGACCCCCCCTAAAAAATTTTGGCCTTCCACCCGGGGGTGGACCCCCCCCCCTAGCGGACCCGACCAAAAACATCTATGGTAAACACTCTCCCCCAAGCTTTAGTGACCGTTTTTGCCTATGTTTATGTTGGATGTATGAAAAAAAGGGAAAAAAGCTTAGCATTTTTTTTATTTTTTAGAAATGTATAGCTTTGGGCAGACCTGTGCACTGCCCCCCGGGGTTTTGATTGGGGGGGCAATTCCAAAACGGGGGGGGCACGGGGGCAACTTTTTTGAAACGGGGGGGGCAATAAAACGGAGAAGGGCAAGCAGGGGAAAAAGAAAAAAAAGGGAAAAAAAGGAGAAAAAAGGAGAGAAAAAGAAGGAAAAAGAGAAAAAAGGAACAAAAAGGCAAAAGTAAGGTAAAAATGGTCTAAAATGGATTAAAATGCATTAAAATAGGCTAAAAACTGCAAAAATATCGCGATGATGGCGTCATAATAAATCAAAAATGGCGTCATAATTTTAGGGTAGGTACTTTTTCATTTTGGACGGGAGGGAGGGCAATAAAACGGGGAGGGCAAATCCTCCAATAAAGCGGGGGGGGGGTGAGGGGCATTTCCAGACCGTGCACAGGTCTGCTTTAGGTGTGGGTTAAAAAATAGGTTAGATTGTCTTTCCGGGGGTTACTATTAGAGTTTTGAATACGCAATTTTTTGAAAAGTAGATTAAAAACCCAATCCCCCCTCCCTCCTTCTCTTGTAAATAAATGACGGAAAGCCTTCGGATTGAGGTTCTCTTCAAGGGGGAAAGGGGTACCCCTTACCGGTTTTTAAAAACATAAATTGGGGGAGGGGTTAAAGAAATTTAACCCACCTCTACCTCTAACCTCTTCGCCTATATATAAATAGTGGTTTGGTCTGTAATGGTATGTGAAAATCCCACGATTTCAAACGGTATAACACAAGAATTGAGGTATTTTACTCATCTCCCAAAAAAAAATTATTAGTGTTTTCAGATTTTTATTAAGAGGTGGTATGCATAGGTCACCGACCTTCGACGGCTCAGGGGGGGGGGGTCCACACCCCGGGGGGTGGAGGTTTTTTACCACCGGGGGGGGCACACCCCCGGGGGTTTTTTTTTTTAAAAAAACAAGGGGGGGGGGGAACACCCCGGGACCCATTTTTTTGACCGAAATTGACAATTTTTTGACGAAATTTGACCATTTTTTAAGCCTTTTTTGGGATTTTCTAGTTAGGGGGGGTGGTCAAAATGGGCCTTAGGGGGGGGGGAGAGGGGTTCATGGGGTCGATGGGGGGGGGAGGGGTCAAAAATGGGCCTTAGGGGGGGGGGATAGGTCTCAGAGGCCGTAGGGGGGGTGACCCCCCCCCGACACCCCCCCTTCGGTGACCTATGGTGGTATGTATCCCAGTAACCACAAATTCCATTGGAGCTTTAAAACATTTGTGGAGATATCTTACGTATATGCCTAAATAAAAATCCGTTATATATAAACACGCAAGAAGCTAACTCAGAATACCAATGTAAAAATAATTTTCGAATTTTCCCAAATGTTCCCCTTTCCCGGACGGTTGAAAAACCCTCGCGTACCCTCGGAATTTTCTCGTCGCTCTCTAGTTTAACCGAGTTTCCGGCAAAAAAGACAAAACAAAACTCGATTAGTTATCCGCTCGTCTCTCTATGCCAGACTATAGCAGAGCGCTGCGCCAGTTTTACATTAGCGCACCACCGCATTTTACACACACGACTGCAGCAAGCAATTGCGAGAGCGGGTAATTATAAACGAGGCGACTGAACGAAACGGATTAGTATTGATGACTAGCCGAGAAAAAAAAAACCTTTACGCTTAAAAAAATCGATGTCCGAAGCTGAAAATAAAAACCCGGAAGTGGGGAGGCCCGATGGGAAAATGAAAATGGCAAACTTTATCTATATATACATTTAATTAGTTGATTGCTTAGAAACTTTGCAAAATTGAGTTTTTTTATTTAATAAAGACATGGGCGAAATTTGGAATTCCCCCCGTTCCGGTTCTGGATTTTTGGAAAATCTCAATTCCGGTTCCAGTTGTGGTGTTCTGGGGATTCCGCAGTTCCGCTTCCGCCCATAGATGAGAACGGTCGGGGAAGCTAGGGGGGTGGTTACCCGGGGTAAATCGAATTTTGAATTCTAGGAGGGGGTTCTCAGGGGGGTCCGGACCCCCCCTAGCTTTTTAGGGGGGGTCGACCCGGGGTGCGAAATTTTGAAATCTAGAGGGTGGTCAGGTGGGGTCCGGTGTCCAAAACAAAACAGTTTTAAACCATAATAACTTTAATAATTGTTCTTTTTATAGGATAATACTACATTTTATTGAATAAAAAGCCATATTCATGTATAAAAAGGGTGTAAAAGCATGAATATGTGATGAAAATTCACGTTTTTGGAAGAAAATTTAGTATAAAAAAGGTACCTAAAATTTTCCCGAGGGGGGGAGGGGGGGTCAGATTTCAAAATCTAGAGGGGGGTCAGGGGTAAAAAATTCGGAAATTTGGGGGGAGGGGGGCCCCCTAGATTTTCGTCTAGGGAGGCGGGCCAAAATTTCGAGGCTAGGGGGGGTGGACCCCACCCTGCCCCCCTTTCTCACCTATGCTTCCGCCTATCACTAATATACATAGATGAACAAGGGGAAGGGTAGGGTGGGGTCCACCCCCCTAACCTCGAAATTTTGCCCCCCCCCCCCCTCCCAGAAAAAAAATCCAGCCCCCCCCCCCCTCCCCCCAAATTTTCTACCCCTGACCCCCTTCTAGAATTTGAAATCTGACCCCCCCCTCCCCCTCTCAAGAAAATTTTAAGTACCTTTTTTATTCTAAATTTTCTTTTAAAAAACGTGAATTTTTAACTTTAACACAAATTCATGTTTTTACACCCTTTTTATAACTAAATATCGCTTTTTATTTAATAAAATGTAGTATTATCATATAAAAAACTATTATTAAAAATTTAATGGTTTAAAAGTATTTTGTTCCGGAAATTGGACCCCACCTGACCCCTCTCTAGGTTTCAAAATCTTCCACCCCGGGTCGACCCCCCCCCCTAGAAAGCTAGGGGGAGTTCGACCCCCCCTAGATTTTGAAATGTCATTTACCCGGGGTTAACACCCCCTAGCTTTTTGACCAGGTTCATCTATGCTAATATACATACATGAGCATGGACCGGCAAGCTAGGGGGTGTGGCTACCCCACCGGCCCACCCCAGGTAAATGGCCCTTTGAAAACTAGGAGAGGGGTCCAGGGGGGTTCGATTCGCACCCCCCCTAGCTGTTTAGGGGGGTCGACCCGGGGTAGATCAGTTTAAAATCCAGAGGGGGTCCGGTTCCCAAACAAAGTCACATTAAATCATTTATTTAAGTGTTTTAAAAGCGTATTAATAATCAAAAAACCAATATTTCCCTCTTCGCGGGTAGTTTAAATTGACAATTTATTTAGTTTTTTGATTTCAAATCGATTATGCCGTTCAATAGTTAAGGCATACATGTTAAATCAAACTACTATAAACACTAATAACCTTTTATTAACGTTTTAAATACATGTTTTAATTGTAGAGATAAAAAACCCTTGAATTTTGTAATAAACATCACCTGGAATTAAAATTTCTAGCGTATTTTAGCGCCTTAAATTAAAAATTTTCTACCCCGGGCCGGGATGCATTCTGCCCCGGACCCCCCCCCTCCCCCCGACAAGGGGCTCTACCTCTTGATCCCGCTTGGGGGGCTCTCGCCCCCAGATCCCCCATTCCTGGGGCGCTGCCGCCCCCAGACCCCCTTCAGTGTTAGTAGTTACCCCCCAGACCGCCCCCTCAATAAAATCCTGGGTACGCCACGTTTGGCACCCTATCAGCCAGGTCGAAAAAAAAAGTGTTGTTCTTTTAGAAGGTGGGAGGGGGAGGAAGGTTAAGAAAACAATATTTCTCTGATGCAGTTGCTGATGACAACAACGTTTACCCAAAAACCAAACTAAATCCCTTTCTTATCCAAGGAATTAAAGCAGAAAACACTTTATACATAAATCCTGTTTGTAAGTTTAACTAACTTTATATACTTAAGTGTCCATAAATTATAATATAACCCGATACTCACGGTGTCTTTTTAAACATATAAACAAAACCAAACCCCTCATGATTTTTCTTAACACAAAATTAACATGAATAAGAATAAGACTCTTTCCTAAACATCGAAATTTCTTTTTAACAATACAGTTTAATGTTATTAAAAAGCTGACTAATTTAGATTTACCGTATTTCACTATTTTTATTTAACTTATTTTAGTTTGGATACTAATTCAAAGTTGTCAACGCTGTCTGCGAATAAATCATAATAACATAAAAACAAAACAAAATGTTTATTTATAATATACTTATGCGTTATGCAACAACAAATTGGAGTGCATCGCGGCTAACCGAGGTTTAGAACAACAACTAAATAAAATAGTGCAAAACTGACGTTTTAGATGGTTTCAAAAACCTGTTTTCTGCCAGTTAAAGTTGAAAGCTAGTTGGTAAAAACTTTTGTTTCCGAAACTTTTTTGTATCTTGTCTGAGAGGACTATTATATATTTCATTTTAACGCTTCTTAACCATCGCTTTTCAATGCCGTGAGCACTATTACCTTGCTTTAAGGTTTGAAGATGCGGATTTCGCTTAGAATGTTTATTAAACATTTCTTCTGCTTTTCTCTAATATTACGCTGGCCAATATACACAAAATACAATACACACACACAGGGACATAACTAGGGGGTGAAGCATTGGCGTTCCCAGGATTTCATTTCGGGGGGGGCGGTCTGGGGGTAAATACTAACCCTGAAGGGGGGTCTGGGGGGCGGCACTCGGCATCCCTCAGAAATGGGGGCTCTGGGGGGCGATAGCCCCCCAGCGGGGTCAACAGGCAGAGCCCCTTGTCGGGTTCCGGGGGGCAGAATGCCCCCCGGGGAAGAAAATTTTTAATTGAAGGTTCTAAAATACACTAGAATCTTTAATTCCTGATGATACTTATTACAAAATTTAAAGTTTTTTATCCCTATACAAATTTAAATTTAATGTTTAAAACATTAATAAGAGGTTGATGATGGTGTTTATAGTAGTTTTATTTAACATGCATGTTTTAACTATTGAACGGAAAAATCGATTTGAAATCGAAAAATTAAGATAAATGGTATATTTAAACAATCTGCGAAGCGGGGAAAATTTGGTTTTTTCACTATTAATATGTTTTTGGAAGGCATCAGGAAAGTTTTTGTATTAATATTAAAGAAAAAAAATTTTTTTTTCCAAAATTCCAAAAACGTAAGGGTCTCCCTTTACAAAAAAAAATCCGGCTTCGCCGGATTTCTGGGGGGGCGGCCGCCATTCCCCCTGGGCACGCCACTAGGGGCAGGGGGGCGGCCGCCATCCCCCCTGGGCACGCCACTGGGGGGCGGCCGCCATCCCCCCTGGGCACGCCACTGGGGGGCGGCCGCCCCTCCCCCCCCCAAAATGAGTAAAATTTGGGGGTTCTCGGAGGCTAAAAATTTAAATTTTTCTAGAATTTTTTTTTAAATTTTAAAATAGTTTTGGTATAACAATTGACCCAAAATTTTAGGCGCCAGCAGGAAATTCTAAGCGCCAGTGGCGTCGATTTGGCATAAAAAAACCTAGAGCCGCCTAAAACAATGGCTTGGTATTTTTTTAACTAAAACATGTTTTTACTGCTAAAAACATTAGATAATAATACGTAATTAGGCCAAAAACGGGTCCGTACAAAAAACCCCATGGACAAATTCCCCATAGGCCAAAATCCCCATACACGTTACAAAATCTCCATAAGTTGGTGTAAAATCCCCATAAATATAATGCGTTTGCAATATTTTCTTTAAATTTTGACACTTGGAAAATACAACAAAATTTTATCATCATATAGCTTGATTTTAGGGCTTTGCTTAGGCTTAAGAAAAAAACTAAAACATTTTTAATGCTTTTATGTTTAAAACTTAGTTTTTTTTCACACGTTTTAGTTTGCAAACGCATTTCTGATTGTTATGAGGAATTTCCACTACCACGTTATGGGGAATTTTGCCTTGGGAATTTCACACTAATTTTATGGGGATTTTAAACGTCACCCCAAAAACAGTAGCTTTATTACGTTTATCCATTCTTTTTTTAACTCTTAGATTACCTATCCAATCCAGGTAGGGGGAGGGGTCGAAATCCCAGCTCCTCTTAAATCCTTCTTTTTAGGGTTTCAAATCTCATTTATCCGGGGTAAAAACTCCTTCTCGCTCCAGGTGAACTTTTTTATGTATACCCAATCAGTGGCGTGCCCAGGATTTCATTTCGGGGAGGGGGGCGGTCTGGGGGGGGGTACATACTAACCCTGAAGGGGATGCCATTTCTGGGGGGCTTTGTAAGAAGTAAGCTTTGTAAGCCCAGAAGCTTTGTAAGCCCCCAGAGAGCCCCCAGAAAGCTTTGTAAGCTTTCTGGGGGGCTCTCTCCCTCCAGAGCCCCCCAGCGGGGTCAAGGGGCAGAGCCCCTTGTCAGGGGGGCAGAATGTCCCCGAGGGAGAAAATTTTTAATTTAAGGCACTAAAATACACTAGAAATTTTAATTCCAGATGATAAATAAAACAAAATTTAGGGTTTTTTTTATTCCTATCCATTTAAAACATGTGTTTAAAACGTTAATAAAAGGTTAATAGTGTTTATAGTAGTTTTATTTAACATGTATGCCTTAACTATTGAGCGGCAAAATCGATTTGAAATTGAAAAACTGAGATAAATTGTCAATTTAAACTACCCGCGAAGCGGGAAAAATTTTGTTTTTTGACTATTATATGCTTTTGGAAAACATCAGGAAAGTTTCTGTATTAATATTTAAGAAAAAAAATTTTCTCTCCCAATATTCAAAAAACGTAAGGGTCCCCCCTTACGAAAAAATCCGGCTTTGGCGGCTTTCGGGGGGGGGGGGGGCGGCCCCCCCCCCCCGCCCCGTCTCCCCCCCCTCTGGGCACGCCACTGTACCCAATCCCCTCCCTCTTTCTTTCTTTCCCTCCTCCCCTCTGCTCTCTTTCTACCTTATTGTTACAATGTGCTTTTTTTCTTAAGATTTTTCAAAGCCAGTTTAATAATGTTTCATTCAATTAACTTAAAATATACTAACACGTTCACTGCAGTTTGGTCTCCTTATCTACTTAAAGATATTGATTACAATTTTGAAGAGACATCTTCGGTTGTCTCACTACTGTTATTGGTTGGGAGCCAATCAATCATGCCGGTAAATTGGTCTGTAATAAGTGAAGTGTTTAAACCGAGAAACGCATTCTTGTTTTTTTGTGAAATAAATTTTGTCATCATAAATTTTGAAGTTATTCTAGTTGGGAAGTGTTCACCCCAAAATTCTTAAAATATGGTTTAACTCCCGCCCATCTCTCCACACAATGAGATGAAGAAACCAAAACCTATACTTATTCGATTAAGTTTAGGTTTAATTAGTAAGTTCTTGTGAAGGCAACAATCCATTTGTTACAATCAGATTTGTTAGTGAAATGTGGTGAGAGGAAAATAAACGACCGCTTCGTGGGTTGCATACAATTGACAAAAACAATATATTTTTTGTACTTAAATCCGACCCTCCCCAAAATGAAACGCTGGGTACGGCCTTAAATACACACAAATATATTTTTATTTGTAAAAAAACTAAAGCTTTAAATTAAACCAAAAATATTCTTGTTTTAAAAACTGTAGAAAATTTCAATGTAAATATTTTTATTATAAACAGTATGTAGGTAGGTAGGGTAATCAAAGGTCAAATAAGCATAGATGTTTTTTGGATTTCGACCTAGTGCTATATTTGTAGAATCTCCATCACAAAAAATCCAGGGCCCCCTCCTCCCAAAAACTCAAAGAGTGGTTCGGCCTACAAAAAACACCAGGAGCTGGACAATTTCTTCCAGGGCCAGGAATAAATTGCTACTAAACAATTCACTCTATAAAAAATTTTTGGGACACCCCTTCCCCCGCATTTAGGGGGTTAGTATCATAGATGAACAAGGGGGGTAGGGTGGGGTCCACCCCCCTACCTAGCCTCAAAATTTCGCCCCCCCCCTAGAAAAAATAAAGGCCCCCCTTCCCCAAAATTTTCGATTTTTTTACCCCTGATCATACATGGGCACGGGGGGGTTGGGGGGTTAACCCCCCCAAATTCTGAGAAGGGGGTTTAACCCCCTCCACTCAGAAGTGGGGGGGAGAAAAAGTTAACCCCCCCAATTTTGGAAAAATGAAGAAAAAAAATGTCTTTAAAATGACTTCTACCTGCCCCCAAACTTAAGTTTTGAGGTCAAAATGAATGTTTTAAGCAATAAAAAGCTTAAAAATGCAATAGAAAGGGCTTTTTGACTAAAATTAGCGTATTTTTACTTCAAAATCGAAAAACGATATGGGTAAAATGCATACAAAAAAAAAACAATATGGGTATTATTCAGACCTGTGCACGGTCTGAAAATGCATTTTAATGGAGGATGTCCCCCCCCGTTTTATCCCCCCCCCCCCGCCAAAAAATGAAAAAGTACCCTAAAAATATGACGCCATTTTTGACCTATGATGACGCCATCATGGTGAATTTTTTGCAGTTTTCACCTATTCAATGTATTTTAAGCCATTTTAGACCTATTTTTACCTTATTTTCGCTTTTTTTCCCTTTTTCCTTTTTCCCTTCTTTTTTTCTCTTTTTTCTCCTTTTTTCTCCTTTTTTTTTCTCTTTTTTTTTCTTCCCCTCCTGCTTGCCTCCCCCGTTTTATTGCCCCCCCCCGTTTCAAAAAACTTGCCCCCCCGTGCCCCCCCCCCCGTTTTGGAATTCCCCCCCGTTTTAACCCAGCGGTGCGCAGGGTCTCGTATTTTCATTTTCGGATTTTAACCCCCCTAATTTGGGGTTTAACCCCCCACTCCGGGACCAACTGCCCATGTATGCCCCTGATCCCCCACCCAACTCCCCCTAGATTTTCAAATATAATCCCCCTCCCCTCTCGAGAAAATTTTAAGTATTTTTTTATATATACTAAATTTTCTTCCAAAAACGTGAATTTTCACACAATTTATGTTACACTTATCTACCAAGTGTTTTGTGAATAAAATGTAGTATTATTATCTCATAAAAAACTATTATTAAACCTTTAATAGGTAGTTTAAAAGTATTTTACTTCGGACATTGGACCCCACTTGACCCCCTTTCTAGGTTTCAAAATCTTCCACCCCGGGTCGACCCCCCTTAGAAAGCTAGGGGGTCGACCATACATGGGAAAGTTGGTCCAGAGTGGTTGGGGGTTGGTTAAACCCCAAATAAGGGGGGGTTAAAATCCCAGAACCGCAAAATACCCATATCGTTTTTCGATTTTAAAGAAAAAATAAGTAAAAAACGCTAATTTTAAGTCAAAAAGCCCTTTTATTGCATTTTTGAGCTTTTTATTGGTTAGAAGAGGTCATTTTTTTAAAGACTTTTTTTCTTCGTTTTTCCAAAATGGTGGGTTAACCTTTTCTCCCCTTCCCTACTTCTGAGTGGGGGGGTTAAACCCCCTTCTCAGAATTTGGGAGGTTAACCCCCCAAGCCCAACCCCCCCGTGCCCATGTATGGGTTCAAATGTCATTTACCCGGGGTAAACACCCCCAAGCTTCGGTAACCGTGTTCATCTATGGTCAGTATACTCTCCTCTTAAAATAGGAGAGGCAGCCCACCCATGGTTACACGGGTGATACAGATTTGGAGACGGAAGAGCCACGGGTACTAAAGAGACACAATTTTGGGACTTAAGAGCCGCACTTCTCGGGACTAAAGAGCCACAAAAAGGTCACTTTAGAGCCAATGTAGAAAAGCAATGAAATTGGGAGAAGGAAATGGCGGGATCTTAGAGCTGGGTACCAAAGAGCCCAGAAAGGAGACACATAGTGACCAAAGAGCCAAAAGGGACAAAACTGTTTAGAAATAACGTTTACATACGTAAATAGACATCGTAAGAGAGACCAAAGAGCCAAAAGTAAAAAAACTGTTAATAAAACAACTTTAATATAAAAATTTGAATGTTTTAAATTTTGATATAGTTTTGTAATTATTTTTAAACTTTAATTTGTCACATACTTATTTGTGACAAAATTTTATTTTCCATGCTTTTAAATAACAAATTTTATTCTAATTAAACACTTTTTTTTGCTTATGTATAAGTGTAATACAAAAAGTGTTTCTCAATGACACAGACCTGTGCACTGCCCCCCCCCGGGGTTAAAACGGGGGGGGGGGGCAATTCAAAATGGGGCGGGGGGGGGGGGGGGGGCAACTTTTTTGAAACGGGGGGGGGCAATAAAACGGGGGGGCAAGCAGGGAGGGAAAGAAAAGAGAAAAAGGAGGAAAAAAAGAAAAAAAAAGAAGGGAAAAGGGAAAAAAGGAACAAAAAAAGCAAAAATAAGGTAAAAATAGGTCTAAAATGGCTTAAAATACATTGAAATAGGCTAAAAACTGCAAAAAATTCGCGATGATGGCGTCATCATAGGTCAAAAGTGGCGTCATAATTTTAGGGTACTTTTTCATTTTTTGGCGGGGGGGCAATAAAACGGGGGGGGGGCAAATCCTCCAATAAAACAGGGGGCATTTCCAGACCGTGCACAGGTCTGACTGATAGCGTCATAGGTTTTTTTGGGGGGACAGAGGGGTACACCCCCCCCCCTAGAGCCAAAATTTTGGACCCCCCCCTAGAAAAAATTCAGGGGGCCCCCTGCCCCCCAAAAGCTCGAGAGCGGTCCGGCCTGACCCCCCCCCCCTAGCGAGGTTACACCCCCTCCCCCCCTCGACCAATTTGGAAGTATATTTTTTTATTTACTGTCAAAAACACGGTTTTTTAGTTAAAAACAGTGTTTAAATACACTTTTTAGGCCTAAATAAGCTGTTTGAATACATAAAATTCAATATTAGACCTAAAAACACTTAAATTATTGAGTTAAAAAAATTTTGCTAAAAAATTGGACCCCCCTGACCCATACATGGACACGGGGGGGTTGGGGGGGGTTAACCCCCCCCCCCCCCCAAACTGTGGAATGTGGGTTTTAACCCCCCCCCCTCTCAGTCTCAGAAGTGGGGGGGAGACAAAGTTACCCCCCCCTCAATTTGGGAACAATGAAGTAAAAAAATGTCTTTAAAATGACTTCTAACTGCCTCCAAACTTAAGTTTTGAGGTCAAAATGAATTTATTTTAAGCAATAAAAGCTCAAACTAGAAAATGCTTTTTCAACTAAAATTTAGTGTTTTTGGGCTTTTTTCCCTCAAAATAGTGTTTTTAAAAAACGATTTTTGTAAATGTATTCAGAAATGAAAAACGATATGGGGAGAATGCCGCTCCAGAAAAAAAACGAAGGGACGTTCTGGATTTTGCGTCTCAACCCTTCGCCTCTTTTGGGGTTTAACCCCCCCCCCTCGGATGACCACGCCCGCCCCCCCCCCAAATTCCCCCTGAAATCTCGCATTAGGGGTCGACCCCCCCTAAAAAGCCAGGGGGGTCCCGACCCCCCCTCGACACCCTCCTAAAAAATTTTGGCCTTCCGCCCGGGGGTGGACCCCCCCCCTAGCGCACCCGACCAAAAACACCTATGGTGACTTATGACTACGTTTGGCTTTTTAGTACTTTTTACGCTTACATATTTAAATTTTAACCAATAGAGACATCTTAAATTTTTAAATTCGTCGATTTAGTTTACAAACTAAATTGGAGGAAGAATAATTAAAAAAATATGCGTTCAGCAGAAAAACTCGTTAGACGTGATTGTTAAGCAATACCACACAAGAAACTCAATTTTTTTCAAAATTGAGTTTTAGACGAAAATTACAAATTTTCAAATATTAAACACAAATTAATAAGTGATCTTTCTAATCTCCAATATCATGCTCCGGAGCTCTGACCATTTAAAGCGGCGAGAATTCCGGAGCTTTGCCCTTAAAAGAAGCGATTTTAAGCTTATTAAAGCTTGAAATACTTTTAAAATTATTCTATTTGTATTTTTAAAAAAATTAAATTTACAAAAAAAATTTTGATCTTTATTTTATTTGGTCAATAAGAAATACAATCAAGAAAATCTATAGATCCATGAATTATTAAGAAACCGAATCATTCGTAAAAAATGCATAAACATGGGAGTGATTCAAAAAAACTTAATAAAAATAAAGTTTATCGTAATGTGTTGCAATATCAAACTTGTTAGGATAATAAAAAATATAGAATAAGTCCTCTCTAATGTGTTTATTTAGAAAATTATGCCTTATAACGTTATTAAAAAACAAAGCCCCGTCAAAAGCTCTAAAGTCTTTTTTTTCTGGCTCTTTGGTGTTAAAAAGTCAGGCTCTTAAAGTCCAACTCTCTGACCTCTTGGCTCTTTTGTTTTTCATGATTATCTCCTATTTGGCTTTTGGGTCCCTTTCGTTCGCACAGCTTGGCACTTAGGTCCCCTTTTTTCCGGCTGTTTAGTACCTAGCTCTAACGTCCCATGGCTCTTCTGGCCCTATACCGTGGAATAAATGGCATGGGATTTCGAATTCTTGAGGAAAAGATTGGCCCCTATGGAACTGTGTCTACCCGTAATCCTTTCCTAACCCCTTTAGTTTTTAGTTTAGGATGGTCGTCATAAGACCCTCCTGTTTTTAGGGGGGAAAGGGAAGGGTCAACCATGCGTGACCGGTTTTAAATTCGGTCCGGAGGGGGGATCAAGACAAAGGGTCCGATTTTTCAGCCAGCAAAGAAGCGTGCGTGTGCGTCAAATTGTTAATTTAGTTTTTTAGCCTTAATATTAAATTTCACATATTGGAATAGGTTATTTTTTATTTAAGTTTTAAATGAGTGTAAAGAGGTCATTTTTACTGAACAGTAAATTTAGACCAAAAATTTTTATACCTAGCTGTCTGTAATTTTATTTCGAGGAGGGGATGTTTCTTTGCTGAGAAGGGGAAATCAGGTCGCTTTGTAAGCTATGGGAATAGAGCTGGGGTGCACTAGATTTTTAATAGGAGCGGTCAACAATGTCGGCTCTAGAGAAGGTGGACTCTTCTGTACCAAAAAACATTTATTTTCGTGTGGATAAAGTTAAAATCTATAGCTGGATTAAAACGAAGGGTACAATGTACAAAACATTTTTCGTTTCTTCTTATTCTTAATAATACTGTATTTTATTGAATAAAATATTCTAATTAGAAAAGTTTGTAAAATATAATTAATTACATTAAAAAGTGTACAAAAATACTGATTTGTATCGAAATTTCACGTTTCGGTTTCTTGTAAAAAAATTTAGGATAAAAAAGTAATTAAAAATTTTCTTACGCGGCTGGTGGTTGTAAGTTTTAAAAT
>JASAMX010034292.1:0-59108 GCA_030248175.1 Microlaimidae sp. YZB2_3
TACTTGGTTTCAGTACATATTGCTATTCAGGTCAGGACTGAAATTAACATAGTAATGAACTGATTTTTAAAGTGCTCACATGAAAATTGAATTAAAAAAATTCAAGACATTTTTTTATTCATTGGGCCGGCTATGGGTGCCTAAACTCATCCGCCTCCCAAAACGCTATTTATGTTGCTAGCATAGGGTTTTGGTTCAAAACCTCTCCCTCCATAAAAGATTTTTAGAGAAAAATTGTGAGTTCATGTGAATGTGAAATTTAATGTTAATTATGATACAATTATATAAAAAGAGTGAATATGATGCTGTGTTGAATGAATTTGATGCTGCATAAAATGATATAAAAATGCGGTGTAAAATGATATAAAAAGCACCTACTTTTTAAGCAAATAACTAATAATGAAAGCTTGTCCTGTTTTTGAAAAAATTCTTAAAACTTTTCATCGATCGTTGGTTCCTGTTTAATCGTTTGTATTTATTTAAATACTTGGTTCCTTCTCTATCGTTCAATTAAATTTTCTCATTTTAAAATAAGAAATTACTGCGAAACCAAAATTTATCAAAATTAAGCCGTTATTTATTTCATAATAATTATTCATTTTATTCATTTCATAATCTTATTAATTTTATAATTATACAATTTTGATTGCAGAGATAGACAACACTGGTTCCTACCGCAAAAAGCAAACATACCAATAGCATTTTCCAGTCGAGACCTTTTTGCCACATCGACGACAACCATATATAAATTCACTGGAACAGAAGCTCTTCAGAACAAAAAAGAAACAAGTTTTAAATCAATTTACTATTCTTCTGATTCTCAATACACTGAAATAGGTTTGTGCACAAATAATAACAATAATTATTGTTTTATTAGTATTATTTAGAATCTTGGTATCATTTTTATTATACACTGTTATTAATATATTTAAAAAGTAAAAAATTAGACCCAATAGGTTATGGGCGCAAAACTGGCAAAACCTTTTTATAAGAGAGGGAAATAGTCCCATACGTTTTACAAACATAATTAAAAATACCAAATACAAAAAGACAATTAAAATATAGCTTTATATAACGTTTATATAATAAAACGTTCGATTTTGGACTGGGTCCGTTTTTTACGTAGACCGCTTAGGCCTAGGAACGCGTACGCTAAAGCTCGTTCCTGACGTTCCTGACGCGCCTGTGTGTCTAGCGTGCCAGCCAATTTATAAATTGCCAAAACGGACCCAATCCGAAGTGGACCGGGCCCAAAAGTTTTATGAATAGCACGGTAAGTTTTAATTAAAAAGAGTTTTATATAGTTTAAAACTAGTTTTTAGAGTTTTAGTAAAAATTACAAATTAAAAACCAAAAGATATTTTTAAACACACATTTTTAGATAAAGCTATCAATTGTAAATAACTTGTTTTTACGCTTTGTGGCGTATTTACCTAGTTAAGAGTTTACGCAAAACTTGCTTTCTTATCGGTAGAAGTCTTACTAATGTTTAAGTTGAAAGCTATTGATGATTCACTGAAAGCTCAGCATTTCCTATAGGCCTAATTGGTTTTTATGAATACATAACATATTGGCGTGTCGAGCAGGATTTGAACCTGCGCGGGGAAACCCCAATGGATTTGAAGCAGTTTTCTGGCTTGTGATTGTCTTTTCCACAGTGGTGACATGCAGGAAATGAACCCCGTTTAATGAATTTTCTGTTTTGCAATTTATTAATGTCCTCAGAAAAATTATAGTTAGGGTTTCGCATAGCTTTAGAGTTTTTATCAGCAGCTTTTCCAGCTTCAGCCAAAGCCAAAGTCTGCTCAAGATTTGAAAATGTGAAAATTGTGGAAAGACTGGACACAATCTGCGATTCTGCTAAGAAACCAAATTTGGTAAGCATAAAAACTTTTCAAAGAAAAAGCCTAAATCTGTCCAGCAGAGCAGTAGTGCTGAATTAAAACAGTTTCAGATTGACTCAGTAGACAGAAATAGTGCTGAGTTTGACCAGTTGAAAATTGATAACAAGGCCGAATTGTGTGCTAAAATGGGAACCGTTCCAGAACAGTTTCAAGTTGATTCTATTCTTAAAAAATTCTATTGAGCAGATCTGGGTTACTCCTGCTCTCAATGAAAAGAAAATAAAAATGGAGCTGGCACTACAGTTATTGATAAAAATACCTGGAGAAAAATTGGAAAACCGTTGCTTAAGCTTTCTAAAGCAAAACTGACATCCTACACTGGTCACAGTCTTAAAGTGTTTGGAGAAATCCAGGTACACGCTAAAATAAATGACCAATTTAAGAAACTGGCTGCTATTGTCGTTCCTTATGGTTAAAACTTGTTTGCCCGTCATCAGTGGTTACAAGTCTTTCAGCTGGAATGGAAGCAAATCTACAAAATCACTTCAATTCTTACTTTAGATTCTGTACTTAAGCAGTTTTCCGAATTGTTTAAAGAAGAAATGGGCTTCTGCAATAAATTAAAAGCCAAGCTTTATGTAAAACAAGGTGCTACACCAAGGTTTTTCAAAGCACGCCCACTGGCTTTTGTTTTGAAACAGAAAGTAGTTGAATATTTAGATTGTCTTGAGAGATCTGGTGTTTTGGAAAAAGTAAACACAGCTGAATGAGCTGCCCTTGTTGTGCCTATTCTTAAACAATCAGGTGCGGTTAGAATTTTTGGATATTACAAAGTAACCATCAACCCTGTACTGGAAGTTGACAAATTATCAAGACCTAAAGAAATCTTTGGTCTCGCTAAGTGGCGGAAACACTTTTACTAAGCTATACTAGTCTGCATAGGTGGGCAAGGGGAAGGTTGGGGGTGCTTTACTTGGCTTAAAAATCCCGATTACTGCCGCCACCCCTCTAAAATTTGGGACTAACCCCAAACACCCCCTTTCCTAAAATTTGGAGGATCCCAGTACAATAAACGCTAAAAATGAGGTTTTTCAGGTATTCCCCAAAAAGTTTTTTTTTGGAACACCTCCCCCAAAAATTTTGGGGGTTGGGTATACCCCCTAAAAAAATCCGGGAGGCTGCCCACCTATGCTTGTCTGAAGCTTATCTTCAAATTGGGTTAAATGAAGAACCGCAAAAATACTTAACTATCAGCACTCATCAGGGAGTATATAAGTACAAACGACTTCCATTTGGAGTTAGCTCTGTGCCTGCCATTTTTTTGGTTAAATGAAAAACCGCAAAAATACTTCACTATCAACACTCGTCAGGGAGTATACAAGTACAAACAACTTCCATTTGGAGTTCGCACTGTGCCCACCATTTTTCAGAAAATAATGGAACATGTGCTTCTGGGTCTAACAGAAATTTCTGTTTATCTTGATGACATTGTTATCACAGGGAAAAGCGACCGACCAGGATCATCTGACCAATCTTAATAATGTTCTTTAGCGCTTGGATGAATATGGTTTTTGTATTAGAAAAAAATGCAGTTTTATGAAAGACAACATTTAATGCTTAGGTCATATTGTATGTAAAAATAAACTGAAACCTTCTACCAAAAAGGTTGAAACAATTATAAAAATATCAAAATCAAAAAATGTGTCTAATCTTCACTTTTTTGGGCTTAGTAAACTATTTTGCTAAAGTCGTTCCTGCATTAGCAAACGAAGCTGCTCCATTAAGTGACCTTCCAAAGAAAGACGTTACTTGGAAATGGTCAAAAGTAGAATACTGCTTTCAAAAATGTCAAAGAAGCTTTGGTTTCCATGGTTTTGGGGTTTAGGTTCCATGATGCTTTAGGTCATTATGACTCAAATCTACCCAAATCTACCCAAATCTACTTAGCTTTGGTCTGCGACGCTAGTTCTGTGGGTGTTGTAGCTGTTCTTTTTCTTATCTACCCAGATAAAACTGACAAAATAATAGCCTGTGCTTCAAAGAAGTTAAATCAAGCTGAGAAAAACTAAAGCCAAATTGGAAAAGAAGGTCTTAGTATAACTTATCCTTTTTTATGTTCCGTCTAGAAAGTTTACTATCAAAAAAATGGAACAACATGTGGCTATATAACTTCAAAAAATTTCTTTATGGCGTTAAAAATTCCGACAGTATTTCTGGGGTAGAAAATTTAAATTAATCACGGATCAAAAACCCTTAGAGTACATTTTTGGCTCAAAGAAAGAGTTAAATGGCGTAGTTGCTATATTTTGTAAAAAGGTGGAATTAAAAAAATGCTTCCTTCTTATTTGTAAAAAAAACGTCATAACCGCACAATTTTAATTGGTCCCCTCATGTCTGCATATTATTTTTCGACATCAGCCAGATATAATTCAACCATTGCCTTAAAAAATAATCTAAGAATAGAGCAGAAAAAGGGGCGATTTTTCCTCGGGCGTATGTTTAGACAGAAAAAACGTGGACTAGTCTGAGATGGACATTATGTGGACTATAGGAAATTTGCATTTGGTTTGGGCAGCTGCCCCCTGAATAAAAATTTCGCCAAGCGCGAATTCACCACTTTTTTAATTAGAAGGTTATATTTGTATGTGTAAGAAACAACTATAAAATTGAAAAAGTGGCGATTTCGCGCTTGTCAAACATTGCTGTGAGTATGATTTTTCAAATGACATTGCGTTAAACTAAAAAAAAGCAACAGTGCTGTGTGATAAGTTCAATATATAAACGAATCATTATCATATCAAATTTACCCACATTCTTTAATAAGAGTTTGCGCAGTGCCGTGGGGTTCTATCTCTGTGTGGTGCCTCTGCGCCACTGATAATTCATTTATAATAAAAATAAAAAATAATAAAAAAATAAGAAGAAGAAGATGAATTTAAATGACAAAATTTACTTTAATTTACTTTATTTAATTATAGTTAGCGTGGTGTAGTGGCGCTCCAGTGCCATCAAAAATTTCATTATATTTTTTTAAATAAAAAATACGAAGAAGAAGGTAAACAAGAATTACAAATTTTATCCACGTTCTCTGATTATGGAGAATCACGACGGTTAATTCAATGTACACAAAGGTCTTGATAAGATTTAAAAATAACTTTTATATGACTTTGGTTAACAAAAAAAACAAGATCATAATATACGAAAATAACAATTAAATATAAAACAATTATTCTAAAAAACAGCTGGTTGTATATACTTTTTTCTTCCTCATTTTTTTGGTCTTATACAAATTATTTTCGATTCTTCTTGAGACCTTTGTGTACATTGAAATAACCCTCGTGATTCTTCATAGTTAGCGCTTCACCGTCGTGCCGTAAGACTAAATCGCCGCGTGAACAATGAAGAAATATCGATTTTAAGATATGAGTAAGAATAAGTAAGTAAGAATATTTTAAGATACGATTTTAAGATATGAGCGTTAAAATAACAGTAGTAACTAGAAGAAGATGAACATAAACTACAAAACTTTTGTAACGTTTTCTAATTATAGTTGGCGCGGTGCTGTAGGGCTACAAAAATTGGATACAACATAGCGTAAACCGAATAATAATTCATGAATCCATTATAAATGTGTACGTTTCCTTCTAATTCAACTCCTACATTTTACCGTTAAAAATTAAACAAAACACATTTAGTGTTAAATTAAACATTATTTTTGAGCGTTATAGTAACGGAACGAATTCGGAAGAATAATGTACGTTTTAGAATAGAATAGAATAGAATTTATTATGTAGCAAAGGTTACAGTTACATAACATACTTACAATACAACATAAATATTGCAAAAAAAGACAGACACACAAAATTTACCAAAGTAAAAAGTTCATAAGATACATTACAAACACTAAATGGTATTTACAAAAATATTTTAACACTTAAAAGCTTTGAATAAATTAAAAACTTTGTAAGCGCGTTATGTTAAAATTATAACAGAATAATAAGAACAAGAATGATAAAATATAAAATTAGGAGTGTAAGCATGAAAAAAAAATGTTTATTGCAAAAATTTAGTCGCAAAAATTTTGTTTATTTTCACTTTTATTGTGCAAAAAAGTTTCTAAATTTTTGGCGAAAATTATTTATAGACTTTGAGAAAACTATGGCTAAAGGCTAAATGTTCCAAACTTTTACAATTCAATTTGTGAAAAAATATTAAGATTTAGATATGTCAAGTCTAACTTTTTGCGTATTTAATTTTAGACCATTAGAGCGAGTACTGTTTTTGTTAAAAATTAAATATTTATCAGTGGGAATGTCCACTAACTTATTTATCGGTTTATAACAAAGTAAGGCATCCGTTCGAGTTCTACAGATTTCAAGAGTTTCAAAGTTAAGTTTTTTAAACGGGTTTTATAGTTTATATATTAAAAACCAAATCTTTTATACAATTGTCTGGTAAAAGTTAGTTTGCTTAACTTTTCTACAACGCCTTATGTTTGTTTTTAAATAAGGTTTTCGTACATAAGACTCAAATTTAAGAAGGGTCGAATAAAAGAGTAACCTTAGAGCAACGCAGACATGTCAGTGGTACTAAAAGCACGTAAGAGACTAGTAATCCTATTTTGTGCGTTAGCTGCAATAGAAGAACAGTGCTGAGAAAATTTTGGGTTAGAGTCAATTGGAACATCTAAGTCACGTATATAAACAATCTTTACTATCAATTTCCATACTTTTAAGCTTATATTTGAATTTAGAATTCCTATAACAAAAATGAATGACATTACATTTTTTATAGCAATGCTTAGTTGCCAGTTTGAGGCCCAAGAACAAAAAATTGTCTAGATTTTTTTGAAAATTTTTGTGAGTTGTGTGCTCATGAATTATGGAATAAGTTTTACAAAGAGCTTGACAGACGTTTTGGAATCGGGACAATCTGGCAGACCTTAATATGGATAAAAAAACTTGAAATCCAACAAAATAGTTCATAGTTAATTACATAAGCCTTAAGTTTGGCCAGAAGCTGAGACTGACCAAGTCAAAGACCTGGCAAAAATCTATGTACATGGCGTAGACAAACTTTTTATTTTCTATAGCTTTTAGCCAATCAGAAAGTATAGATAATAGGTGCAAACCGACTGATTTATGTTTAAGAAAATCGAACTGATCTGCGTGAATTAGTTTTTTGTTTTTTAAGTAGACTAATAATTCATCAACGATTATATTCTCCATAACTTTACACGTTATGCAGGTTAGTTAAATTGGGCGGTGATTTTTCGCTTGACTACTAGTAACCTATATAAAAATTGGTAAAAAGCATCTTTCCATAATTTTTAAAATATTATTTAGATTATTCTATGGGGCATTATTCTATGGTGTATTATAATTACCATTTTATGTTTTTTGTTATTGTATCTGGTAAAAAATTTTTAAAGTACTTTTTGGCGTCCGATTTTATTCCGTCTCCTTTTACATTTAAAATCCTCTTTGAAACCTTTCGGTACATTTCAAATTTCCATTATTATTCTTCATAAAACGTTCCTGGTTTGAGACTTAAACCAAAAAAAGTACCGTACAGTGTTATTCAGTGTTTTTCTTCAAAAAATTGTTTGTAAAGACACACAAAAAACATTAAATTTTAGTAGTTTTCTCAATCAATTTTCTAAAGTGTACCCCAAAATCAAATTATTTAAAATTTTTTTGTTAAAATAATCTGAATTATTTGCCAGTGTATAATAAATCTTCTACTGTGATCAAATTTAATATAATTTAAAAAATAAATTTGCAATGTGTATTGTCCAAACAAAAGTTAAGTTTAAATTTTAAGGTCCAATTTTGGAAAAAACTGATTCTACCGACATATACTTGACTAATTCAGTGTGGAAATCTGTTGACATAATTTCTATTGGAAACGATGATACTCTTCGGGGAGTTAAACGGGTGGACCTTTTATCTGAAGGTAAAACTAAAATATTTATTCTATTTTGCAGATAATGGTTGCGTGTTAATTTTAAAAATTGGAGATAATTCGCTCCCTACAATTCGCTCCTGGGACAATTAGCTCCCAAGACAATTCGCTCCCTAGACAATTTGCTCCCTGGACAGTTCACTCCCTGTCCAATTTGCTCCCCGGATTCTTTATAAACTAAATTAAAAAAAAACAACAGTTCATTGCGGACAATTCGCTCCCTGGAAAATTTGCTCCCTAGATAATTCGCTCCCTGTGGACAGTTCGCTCCCTGCACAACTCATTTTCTTGCGTTTGTATTTTTTTGCTCTTCATTCCTAGTTCACTAGGTTTTTTTCTAAGCGTACTTTCTATAAAGCTTACTTTGCTTGAGACAATTTGCTTTCTTGCAATGAATTTCTGATTTAAAAATTTGTTTAAATTCTATTCCAAAAATTTTAAATGAATGCTGCCATTTATTGAGCACTGTCATTAATTGTTGTGCGCATAAAATGGCAAAACAACTGTTCTTATTGAGGCATGTGTCGTGTAAATGGGCATTGCTCAAAATGTAGCAGTGTTTTTGCGCATATAGTTGCATGCTAATTCGAACGCACTGCATTTTGAAGCACACTGCACTTTTTTAGCAATTTTATGCGCATATATGCGCATATACTGCACATAAAATGGCACAACTGCGGGAAACAAAAAAAATAAACCCACTTAAAAACCAGTACTTAGTTTGCACACTGTACACAAAATACAAATTTTTAGTGTAGACATACAAAAATAAAATCCAATGCAATACATAAATAGATTTTTTGTGTATTGTATTGGATTTTATTTTCGTATGTCTATACTACAAGTTTGTATATTGTGTATAGTGTAAAAACTATATAGCGGTTTTTAAGTGGGTTTATTATTTTTGTTTCCCGCGGTTGTGCCATTTTATAATAATAAAGTTTATTAGTCCAAATAAAAATGTTATTTTAACATAATAATATAGTACATAAATAAGAATATACGGAATTACACCAATACACTTTAAAAAACAGTTTACTTTAATTCAAACAAAATTTAATTCTTAAAAAAAGGACTAATAAATATCAGCTGCACAGGTAATAATAATTACTACTTATAATACAGCTGGTTCTTTAGAGTTAGTTGAAACTTTGAACGTTTTTTTTACTTATAATTATTATAAATTTTAAATCAATCAATATTTTCAAAATGAATTTGGGATAATTATTGGAAAAAAAAGAAAACCTAAACATAATAATAAAAAAATACTTAGTTTAATTTTAGACCATAAAAAAACCGTTCACTTGTCTCAAAAATATTTATAACATATTTACATAAAAACACACACAAATTTGGAAAAAACACATAATTTTATTAAGTTTTTTTTAGTAATAATCCTTTAAATATAAATTTATCTTAGGACAAAAAACAGAAATATTATTTGATAAAATTATGTGCAGTATATGCGCATATGTGCGCATAAGATTGCTAAAAAAGTGCAGTGTACTTCAAAATGCAGTGCGTTCGAGTTAGCATGCTAGGATATGCGCAAAAACACTGCTAAATTTTGAGCAGTGCCCATTTACACATGCCTCAATAAAAGCAGTTGTTTTGCCATTTTATGCGCACAACAATTAATGGCAGTGCTCAAAAAATGGCACCAAATCGTTTCGCTTTTGAGGCTGAATGACATATTTTTCCTTAATATAATATATAGTATTATATATTTTTGGTATTACCATTTAGAAACTAAATCTTATTTTTTTAAGCTAAATACGTATAAACATATATTTTAAATTTTCTGTTGTTAGGAAATTTGTAAAAAACACCATACATCAAATAACCATATACCAAAATTAATATTTAGCAACTATATTTGGACGCTTTGTTTTTATTGGATATCGATTGATGTGTCTTCTTCTCGTCACGCCTACAAAAATTAATGTTACATTAATTTGAAACAAAAAATTACATTTCTTTGCTCAAAGCTTATTAAAATGGCGTTAGGAAGAAATACATTCTGCATAATATTTCCCAAAAAAATAACTTCCAAAACACTTTTAAATTCATAACAAAAGAAAACTTTGTTTTCCCTAAGCCTAAGCGAAACCTTAAAATCAAACTAAAAAAAACATAAAAAAACCTTAAAAATATTTTTTCCAAAGATTTTTTGCAGAAGATATTTCTTCCGGACACCATAATAATATTTTTCCATGGGAACTGTGTTATATTGAAGACCGTTTTCTAAAGAAGAGGGGTTTTCACCAAATTTTTCATGTAAAATTTTAAAAAATATCACCTTGTTTCAAAAAAATCGTGATTGAATTGTATCCAGCGAAAAACTTGTGATAAAAACTTTTTGTCTGAAGCAAAATATGCTTTTTGAAAATTACGGTTATAAGAAATAACGAGAATAAATTGGACCGCCTACGATTTTTTTAAATTCATCTCCCAAGGAGCGATTGAATTGTAAAGAGAGCGATAGGTCCAGGGAGCGTATTGTCCAGGGAGCGAATTGTCCAAGGAACGAATTCGCCCCAATAAAAATTGTGTAATAACAATTGCCTTTGTAATAGAAAGCAAGATGGAAGGAAGAAGTAAAATACCATCAAAAAAATTTTTTAGAAGGGATATGAAATTTAAAAAAAAAACAAGTTAATTGCAATTACACAAATTTGCATAAATTAATAAATGAAGTAACTATTATTTACCGATTGATAAAACAGGGAGCGAATTGTAGGGAGCACATTGTCCAGGTCCCAAATTTTAAAAAGTGTTCTTTTATTTTTTTTAATTTCAAGTACAGTTTTTTCTTATTCATGAATGTTTATTTTATAGGTGGAGGTGACATACAGTTGGAAAAAAGGTTCCTTGCAAAAACTACAAAGGACCAGAAAATTTTTGTGGTGTCCAATAAGAAGACCGGACAAATAGGCCTTTGGGATGCTGGTAAAAATTCAAATGTGCAATATTTGTATAAATTTCAGGTAAACTCACAACTTAATGTGGATTTGCTTTCTTTTCTACCATATCTATCTATTTTTTTGCTAATTTGCATAGTGAGTATTATATATTACGATTTAATAAGTTTTTTTTCAAAACAATGGCCTGTATTTATAAAAAATGACGAGTAAAATGGAGGCAGATTGGGATGAAATTGTGTGTGTTGTGTTGGAAGCCGGTGTCGTGAGATTTCTTTTACCCCCTTCTTCCCTCCCCCCGAAAGACTATCCGGCTGAAATATCGGTTAATTCTTTCCCCCTAGGTAAATGCTTTCCCCCGAAAAAACTATCCCGCTTAAAAATTGGTACATTCTGTCCCCCCTATATTTTATATTTGATTTGTTTGTTATAAATTTTAGCTTGAATTTAGGGTTTTGATTAGGCTGCTTAGGTTAGGAAACTTAGGTTTAAAATAACTAAAGTTATTCATATGGGTTTTATCATATGGATATTAAACTTTATGAATTTATAAGTTTTGTCATGCTAACAAAATATTGATTTTAAATTAATGATGTGATGTCAGAAATTAATATTAGGAACTTAAAGAATGTCAGAAATTAATATTAGGAACTTAATGCAATTTTTTAAAAGAAAAAAGAATTAACTGGTAAAAATTTCCCCCCCCCCCCCCTCACAAACAAAATTCAATTAGTGAGTAAATATGTTTTAATGGTATTTATTACACAAAAATTATTGTTTGAGTTATTTAAGCAAAAACTATTTAAATTATTTTAAAAAATTCTAAATTTATACAATTTTAAAATTAAAAACCAGGGGCCTGTTTCATAAAAATCTTTGTAAATTCTCATTTTACAAATCTCTGCCTATTTTTTCTAAAATAAACGATAAAGGTTTTTCGACTTGTAATCCAGGGGGAGCATTTGCGCGCACTGCTCTGCGCTGATTGGTCGCAGCCACGTCATTTCATCTCCGATGACCGATCAATATTCGCCATGTCTTATATCCTCTATCATGTAATTTACAAAAAATAGGCGGAGCTTTGTAAAATGAGAATTTACAAACGTCTTTATGAAATAGGCCCCTGAGGGGAAAATCTATCTTGGTATATTCTTTCCCCAGAGGAAAAAATTTACTAAGGGGGAAAAGAATTTACTGGGATAGTCTTTTTTGGGGGGAAAACTTGACACCTAGGCTTTTGAAACTTTGTCGTGAGCAGATAGGGGTAGTTGGTGCTATGACTCCCCTGGTATGGCAGATGATTTTGCAGTTTTTAGGCAAATAAACTTAAATTAGCAGATAAAACGCATTGAGTAGAAAAGCTTTGAGGCGGGTAAAAGCTGGATTCATCCTTTTAGGACGGTGTGCCTCAATTGGTAAGGAAGGTTTTTATCAGCTTTCTATCAGCCCCCAGCAAAATTTTTCTTGCCTGTTACCGACCTTTAAGGCAGTTTTAGCTGTGTTCTTCCTGCCCCCTAACATGTATATGCTTTAACATAAGAGGCACTACCACCAACCTCCTCTACCTGCGTATCAGGGAATTCTGACTGCTGCCTTCACTCAGTGTTGTAAAAAGTAATGATTTTCGATTATTTAAGTAAACATAAAAGTATTTTGAAAAAATTTAGTTTAAGTAAAGTAAGAATAAAAGTAATTTGAGATTTTTAATTTAAGTAAAGGAAAAGTAAAACTAAACCGTGAAAATTTTATTTAATAAATATAAAAGTATAAAAGCTGAGACCCATTTTTTTAGGCAAAAGTAAGGGTAAAAGTGTAATTAAAGTAATTTTCAAATGGAGCAAAACACCAATTTTTGGAGCACCAGAGCTCTATTCTAAATTATTTTGCTAATTTTATGTATAAATTTTCATTTAACTAAGTTTTTTTAGTATAAATAAATGGTTTTTAGCGTGTTAGCGACTTAAAAAACTTTGTTCTGCAATTCATTTCACAACAAGCCCATAGGAAATCTATCTGTTAAAATTACCTAAATTTTACTTAAATCAATTTTAGTGTTTTCGAGTAAAAATCCGAGTAAGAGTAAAAGTAAAAATAATTAAAATTTCATAAGTCGGCTAAGAATAAAAGTAAAAGTAAGTAAAATTTGAAAGCCGTGTAAAAGTAATCCAAAATCCATTTTTTTATTAGTTTAAATAAAAGTAAAAGTAACTTTTTACAACACTGACTTAGACTCTCTCTTACATTGTCTTCAAGACATTTTTTTCGCCTCCTACCTTGCTCTACCCTGCCTTCTAGTTGCCTGCAAGGCAGGGTTTGCTGCTTTTAAGGTCTATTCTTACTTATGACAAAACGTCCTTTGGACAAAGTCCAAAGGACAAACCAAAACGTCCTTTGGACAAGCCAAAACGTCCTTTGGACGAAGTATGAACGCTACTCAGAATTTGTCCTTTGGACAAAGTCAAAGGACAAAATCAAAGGGAAAAGTCAGGCAGAGTTGTCGTTGTTCTTTGGCTTTGCAAGGCGTTTTGTCATAAGAGAAAGCCTTTAAGCTTCCGGAGGCAGCTTTAAGATCTTGAGTTATGAAATAAAGTATATACGCTTGAGATAACAATATAGTGAATTGACGCCCGGCATCTGTACAAAACGTCCGGACAAAATATATACCTGTGTGTCCACGCCACGCCAGGCGTGGCGTGACAGGGTGTCACCACGCACATCGCCCAACGGATCCAGCTGAAATTTAGAAATGTTGTAGCTTAGGTCCTAAGGAATTTATATTCCAAATTTGAAATATATCGGTTCAATATTAAAGGAGTTATCCAGTTAGGGCGTTATAGCACAAAATGCACAACACAACAATATGAAACACCAAAAACCATGCACTTTAACACATTAACGGACGAAAAATCTGGTAAAACCACGAGATATATTTTATGTAATACAATTACTGTAATATAATGTAGGAATAGTGGATGACGAAAACGAAAATTTTGTGGTAAAGTTCTTATTGAGTTATACTAGGAAGGACATAAGGCATAATTTATAAGTGATAATGATAGTAATAATGATAAGTGATAATAAGTGCTAAGTGATAAGTAATAATTATAGGTGATAATGATAGTGCTTATGATAAGTGGTAAGTGATAATTATAAGTAATAATGAGTGATAATTGATAATGATAGTGATAAGTGATAATGATGGTAATAATTATTAGTAATAGTGAGTGATAAGTGATAACGATAAGTGATAAGTGATAATGATGGATGATAATAAGATAAGTGATAATCTCAAGTGATAATGAGTGATATGTGATATTGATAGTGATCATTATAAGTGATAATAAGTGATAAGGGATAATGAGTGATAAGTGATAACGATAAGTGATAATGATAAATGATAATCAGATAAATGATAAGTGATAGTAATAAGTGAAAATGATAGTGATAATAATAGTGATAAGTGATAATAATAGTGATAAAGTGATAATGATAAAGTGATAATGATAATTATAATGATAAAGTGATAAGGATTATTTGTTCACTTTGGGGAAGAAATAATCCAAGACGCGCCGGATTATTTGGACAGTGAATTATTTGCTTGCACGCTCAATATTTTAGAATAAATGCGCTTACAAAATGACCTACTCTTGGGAAAATAAGCGTCTTTATATTATTATGAAATTCACGGACCAACGTGATAGTTTGCGATCTCTGGAATCCATCAAAATCTAAAACATTTGGTTACAGCAAATTCAATGAAGAAATGAAAATGTATTATGGAATTCAATACTTTGTTAAATTTAATAAAGAAATCAAAATCAATGTATTATGGGATTTAATG
Organism: Microlaimidae sp. YZB2_3; assembly: GCA_030248175.1. Lineage (NCBI taxonomy): Eukaryota > Metazoa > Nematoda > Chromadorea > Desmodorida > Microlaimidae > Microlaimidae sp. YZB2_3. The sequence goes on from JASAMX010034292.1 coordinate 14,571, forward strand.
TTTTGTTAAATTCAATAAATAAGTTAAAATGTATTATCAAATTCAATCTTTTGTTATATTTGCCCAAAAATTTCATGAAAAACATTACTCTGTGCTTTGTCAGACGCGTATGGGTGTACACATGCAGACTTTTATCGTGTTGAAATAAAAATTTGTGAACGCAAAACTGCTAGATGACATTTTTTATACAATAGATTATGGTTGAATTATATCTGACTGACGCTGAAAATTAGAAAGCAGACATGAGGAGATCAATTAAAATTGTGCGGTAATGACGTTTTTAAAAAAAACAAAACAAATAAGAACGCAGATTTTTTTTTTCAATTCTACCTTTTCATAAAATATACAAAAATTAACCAACATTAGCCCTTAAAAAATTTGCATTTAGGTTCTAAATTAAATAATTTGATAAATAATTATTAAAATACAGGTTTTAATCTTTGATATAAATCCGTTTTACTGAAAAATTGTGAATGTTTTTGTTGTTAAATAGTCGATTCAATACTGCAAATATCGCGGTCAGCTAGATTTTATTTGCCTATAGTTCTGAATAAGGGCTTTTTAGTGTAAGAAGAAGGTATAATAACTACTAGCACCAGTCATATGTAGGGGGAAAATTGAGAAACAGCGAGCGACTAGTACATTTAACAGTTTAAAATGTTTTACATATTTATTGGTTCAAAATCTCGACCCCTTCTCTTCAAAATTTCTTCAATAGTTTTTAATATTACAAAAGCAAAAACAGGTTTTGGGGACTTTTAGTTTTCTGCCATTTCATAGGTACAACGCTGCTGGCGCGCTTAGTTTCCAGTTTTTTAATGTTTCAATTGCAGAAAATGCTTAATTTAAAAGTTTGAAATGAACATTTTTAAAATAATTTAGTTCCTACTGCCATCTATATAAAACGCGCGAGAAACGTCAGAAACAACAAAGTAGTTTTTTTTATTCTTGCATTACTGATAAAAATGTAAAGTTTTATTTGAAAAAAATAATTGTCATCATTGGAGGCGCAGGAACGCCACGCGTTGGCTTAGGCCCACAGCTAAATTACAGAACGTTGGGAAAAATTATTTCTTTATGTTTGTTTATCTTTTTCTGTTAATTGTTATTATTATTATTCTTACGCTAATATTTAAAATGAATTTTTCTTCATTGTTCACGTGCCGATTAAGCCTGGCATCACCGCGCCAACTATAGCCAGTGAATGTGGATAAAATTTGTAATTTATGTTAATCTTCTTCTTCTGCTTATTTTTTTCAAAAAATACAATCATTTATGGTGTGGGAGCACCACACGGTGATTTAGCCCCACGGCTCCTTGCCTACTATAATTAAAGAATGTGGGTTAATTTTATAAATCATGTTTATCTTCTTCTTATTATTAAAAAAAATTGCAATGATCATTGGTGCAGGAGCGCCACATGGCGATTTAGCCCCACGGCGCTGTGCCAACTATTATTAGAGACTGTAGGTAAGTTTTGTATTTGATGTTTATCTTCTTTCTATTATTATTATTTATTTATTTCAAAAAATAATTGCAATCATCTGTGACGCCGTAGCGCCACACAACAACTTAGACCCTGGCACCGTGCCAACTATAATTTGAGAACGTGGGTAAATTTTATCATTTATGTTCTTTTTCTCCTTTTTATGATATTATTTTTAAAACGCTTATATTTTGAAACCAATATTCCTCCATCGTTACTGATTAATCAGAAATAAACATGGGCTTTTTAGCAAAGGTAGAGAATCGCGCAATAATGGAGCTAGTTTTTTCATCGTCCAAATTCAAAATTTAAATTGTTGAGGACAAAATTTAAATCCATATTAATAATCGAGCACTATTAAACTCGAAAGCCACCAGAAAATATATTACTTATACACTGAATGTTGATTGATTAATACCAGCAGTTCATGTCAAATCCATTTTCAAATACTTGAAATGGTTACAATACAAAAATAATTTTATAATATACCAATTTAGATCTAAAAACGTCATTTATTGCGTAAAAAATATTTAAAAAGCGTAAAAAATTACTTTCTGTGATAATATATGTTTTCCCTAAGTTTTTATATTAATATATTCATAATAGAATAAATATTAGAAGTTTTGTATAACATTTTGGCTCATCTTATGTAAATTATAAAATAAATTGATCAGTTCGCTACGTTTAAATTAAAAAAAAATCAAAGAATTCAATGTCACTCAATTTAGCTGTATTTTTCACGGATTTTAGACCGCGTAATAAAATTAATTTAAAATACCATGGGAATTTCCGTTATTGTTTTTTTAAAAATTTTTTTATAATTCTGCGGGGCGGCTCTCGCGACCGCTCTGTCGCTTCTACAGTGCCGTTGAGTTTAGAAATTTATGTTATTGCATAGCGAAAACTCTAATTTTTTACATTTAATTTAAAAATTCATCAACCATAAATAAAAATTTCGGCAAAGTTTTTCATATTATAATAGAACAAAAAATACATGTTCAATAATGACAATATTAAAACTGTAAAAAGAATATATCTCGGTAAGGGCATAATTATAAACATATGTCATTGCACAGCTAAGAGTATAGTTTATCAGGTTATTTTTTAAAATTATTTTCAAAAAGTGGTAGACTAGCCTTAAAAACGCTTTAAGATTAGTGAAGAAAAAAGGTGCGATTTTTTCCCAGGCATAAAATTAGACAGAAAAAATAGTGGACTAAAATTAAACCTAACGTGGCCGCAACAGTTGTTCGTTGGATTAAAAAATGCCCCCCATTAAGTAACGACTCAAATCACGACAATCTGACGTCACATTATCAGCCAATTGGATTTGATTTGCAGCTACGTTTGGTTTACCTTTAGTCTGAGATGGAAGTTATGTGGACCATAGGAAATTTGCATTTGGTTTCGGCAGCTGCTTACAAGTAAAAATTTGTACCGATAATGATTTGTTTAATAAACAAATCATTACTCGTTACTCTGACACAAAGAGTCACAATGACTATAAAATCAACGTGACTCTGACTCATTTTGTTTATATTAGTTGGGTATTAAGATATAAAAAGAGTCACAGTTACGAGTATTTTACGACGCATCTGGCTCATTGTGTCAGAGTAACGACGTTATACGTTCAACTAATTACACAGCACTGTTGCAATTTTTATTTAGTCTTACAAAATGTCAATTGAAAAAATCCTACTCACAGCAATCTTTGACAAGCGCGAAATTGCCTCTTTTTCAAATTTATAGTTGTTGCTTACAGATATAAATATAACCTTCCAATTAAAAAAGTGGCGATTTTGCGCATGTCAAAGATTGCTGTATGATTTTTTAAATTGACATTTCATAAGACTAAAAAAATGGCAACAGTGCTGTGTTATTAGTTCAACGTATAAACAAATCATTATCATATGGTACAAATTTTTACTTGCGGCAGATGCCCAAACCAAATGCAAATTTCTTATAGTCCACATTAGTGAGGTTTCTACCTTCCAATCTCATGCTCTTGAGCTCCGGCCATTTAAAGCGGTGGGAGCTCAAGTGTTCTAAAAATCTGCCCCTTAAATGAACAATTTTAAGCTTATTTAAGCTTAAACTACATTAAAAGTTACTTTATTCGCAGTTTTAAAACTATTTCCAACGTTTTAAATAAGTTTTGAAAAAAATTTAATATTCAAAAAAATTCTGACAATATAAACCATTAAACCACTTTTTAATTATTTATGAATTTAGTGAACAAATAGGGCGGAGCTCTGGAGGTTGCGTCGGAGCTCCTTAAAGCGAAGCTTCGCTCCAGAGCTCCGGACAACATCACTGGCCCACATAATGTCCATCTCTCTCCATTTCTTTTCTGTCTATTTATAGGCCCTTGGTGAAATTGCCTCTTTTTTCTGCTCTATTCTTATAGCATTTTTCAAGGCTAGTATGTCATGTTTTAACATGTAAAATACATTATACATCGAATTCAACAAAAAACATTGAATATTTGATAATATACCTGAAGAAAAACCTCATCAAAGAGTTTTATGTTTGCAGTTTTTTTTTGTATTCACAGTTAACATGTGGAATAAGTACAGTAAAGTACATATTTACAGTAATATTAATTATTTTTTTCTAATGATCAGATAACAAAACTAATATTTTACTAAGCATAGTCTATGCAGAGTTTAATTGTACTGTATCATCGTTTTATTTTTCTTTTTTTTTACTTCTTTTCTTGTTTTTTTTTCTTTTCTTTCTGTTTTTTTTGTATCAACAACATCAATTTTGCAACTTTATCGCCGCCAACATAAACTATAATTCTAACAAAATATCAACATAGCTATCTGAAATGATTTTAAAGGCTCAAAAAAGCGCTTATTTAAGTCGGCTGTAAAACTTTTCTTGAATGCGTCCAAAGAATCGACAGTTACTTGAGATGGGAGTAGATTGTTCCTAAGTGTAACCACCCTATTTGCGAAAGAAAGTTTCCTTGCATCAATTTGCGTTTCTTCAACAGCCAATTTAAAAGGATGACCACAAGTGGGTTGCAGGTTAAACTTTAAAAAATCATTGGCTTTCAAATTGCTTAAGCTATGTATTATTTTAAAGCACTCATATAAATCAGTTTTGTCTTTTCAATCCTTTAATTTTTTTAAACCTAGGTAATCCAGTCTTTGTCCATAACCAACAGGTAACAACTTGCATTTATAAAACGACTTCCTATTGAAATTTTGTTGCACTTTTTCCAAATTGTTTATATCTTTTTGTAAATAAGGGTTCCAAACTGCACTAGCATACTCTAGAATTGGTCTAAAATAGAACTTATAGGCTTTGGGAAGATTATTTCTAGAGTTTGAATTGAATGTTCTAAAAATTGTAGTGATGACGTCATCAAAAAACATTTTTTTTCTAACCTTTTCAAAAAATAGCCAAGAGTCTAAGCTATGCTCCCATATGTATCCCGCACATATTCTAACCTCCGTTATGAATATATAACATTTCGAAGTTCCAGTTTTGTAGCCAGTCCGTATAATTTTTGTATGGACTTTTGTTTTATTTCATCATACTTTTCCTCGATTTCAACTTCAACTACTCTACAAATGTTTTCAATTAATAGAACTACTCCACCTCCTCGCCACTGCTGTTGATCCTATTGATAAACATTAAATTATCTATTTTTAATGATCACTGCGTTAGAAGTTGTTTCAGTGAACCTGTTTCACAAATAAAGCAGATATCAACAGCACCATAGATAAAACTATCTCCTGAAATCAGAATATCAAGCTCTCTAAGGAGTTAGCAAGGCTTCTTGCATTCATACACAAAGATTTTATACTAGGTATAAGCTTTAGTTTACTATAATGGTAATTAAGTCGCGAAATATCCTATTTTGAAACCTTTAAGGGAGCCTTGAGAGTGATGTCAAACAAAAAGGAATTACTTCACCCAAATCACTACTATCAAGAGTTTTTAATAACTCAGCCACGTTTTCCTTTTTTTTCCCTGTTATCATTCCCCTGAAGGCCAAAAACAACCAGCATTGTCCAATGTTCTTTTCGGACCTCCATGCGCTTGAAATAACTGTTCATCATAGGTATCAAACGATTGAAGACCTTTTCGCACACCGTAGACACCAGCTCCACATCAACACCAGGAGCCCGTGCCTCCTCCATCTAGGTGAGCCTCTCCTCCACATCCACCAACTTCTGCAGCAGAGCCGCATTTTCGGCTTTGAGCCTGACGATTCGGTCTTCCTTCTTACTTGTTCTGGTTGAACTCATTTTAATGTAAGTGGGTAATTTAATGTAAGTGGGTAAACATTTAAGGTAAGTGGGTACATGTTGACGTATTATCTAGAAAAATCCTTTTTTCTCTTTAAAAAAAGATTATTCCACGAATTGTAGATTATTTCAGAAGTCCTAGCGGATTTTTTTACATGATTAAAAATCTACACTGGAATAAACAACATATAATTGGAACAACAGTTTAGAACTCAGTCGGACATTTTTTACCTTATGCATTCTTGCTTTTCTAGTACCAATAAAATGATAATATCGTGATATATTTTTGTTAAAATGCTTTATAAGTCAAAAAAACAATAAATATTGATATAATAGAAATTTTTAAATTTTCTGTTGCTGACAAAAATCAATTAAAAATAATCCAGACAACAACTAAACACAAGTACATAAAATATTAGACAATAAAAGAGTATGTTTTGGCGGAAAAGCTTCTTTTCACTATTCTGAAATTATTTTTTACAAAATTGACAGTTTGATCATCAAAATACGACAGCTTTTCAATTAAAAGTTTTTATTTTTTTTAGAAAAATCTGTTTCTTATTTTTCTAAGGTTTAAATTAAACTAATGATGATTTTTTTTGTAAATTGGAACTAAGAGCTAGAACACGAAGCTTAAAATAGGGAACATGGAACATGTTGCCGGGTGTTAGTTTCCATTAAATCCTATTTAGGCTTTCATCTTCTGTTTTTACCGCTCTGACAGTCCTACTTATAGGTTGTATTTCTTTGGTTGGTTTTTATAAACAAAAAATGTCAAAAATGATTGTACAATTAAGTAAATACATTCTTACGTTTTTCATTATTAACTAGGTTACCTATTGACATTTAATATAATTTGTTTTTTTAAGCTGAAGTGGGCCGGCGATGGATATTCCATATTGCCGCCTAATACCCTATATCAGCGCTGTTGTTGATGTAGAATTTTAGTCAAAGGCCCCACCCCTATCAGGGGATTTTAGGGAGCAGATGTGAGTTTTACATTTTTGTATGAGAATAATATATAATAATAATATTGAAAAGGAAATAACCAAAAAAAAAACAAAATTGTAAACTAAGGTAAACTAAATAACAATATATGATAGTTAGATAGCATAAAAAAATCAAAGAAATAGAGGCAAAAGGACATAAATATAAGTGTAAATTGAGAGTAACAATTCTGTTAATAAAATATTGTACAAAAACTGTTTGTTATTTAATAAATGATAACATTTTAAAGTGTAAATCCTTCAGGCTAAAATTAAGGGCCTAACCGCTCGCCGTCAGGAAGAAAAATGGAAAAAACGCGCGAGAAAAAAAAAGTTGGCATATGTAGATGATGTAACCAATTATTATTAAGTTGCCTCCAGTGTTTCTCTACACGTGATATTTTCTCAAAGAACGAGTGGTTACTTTACCACCCTGCAGTTTTGACTCTGTCGTGTTTTGTTAAAAAATACGGCTCACCTTCAAAAGAGTCCCGGCACAAAAGAGTCCTGAAAAAAATCGCAGCTGGCACAAAAAAGTCCTGGCACAAAAGAGTCCCGGCACAAAAGATTCCTGGAGAAAATGCGTTCATGCGCCCAAGCGCTGCGAGCGCTGAGGTCGGCACAAAAGAACTGGCATAAAATCAATTTTTCAAAGCTCTCATACAATGTTCACATCTCAGCTGTCTTCCAGCTTATGACGTATTTTAACACGTCGCTACTCTGACACAATGAGTCAAAAGCGTCGTAAAATACTTGTAACTGTGACTCTTTTTATATCTTACCACACAAATCTAAACAAAATGAGTCAGAGTCACGTTGATTTTATAGTGATTGGGACTCTTTGTGTCAGCGTAACGATGAACAGTTAATTTAAAAGATTTTTAGCTAAAAATTCCTTTTTAAAATTGCTATTCATTTTCTTGGGAAAACAAATGTTTATTCCAATAATTACAGTTTTCAATCCTTTCAATAGCGGGCTGGAGAAAAGTTACCCAGATTTACCCAGATTTTTTATTGTGGTTAAAAACCCCAGATATTTACCCAGATTTTTTGATATGGTTTTGCGTTTTTTGTACCTAAAGAATGTTTCTATATATTGTCTCCTATGTGATAACGTTTGGGTTAAACTTCAAAAGAATTTAAAATGTTTCTGTAAATTTAAAAATTTTTCTTTGAAAGACCGCTAATATTTTAACGACAACTTAAAACCTGGGGGCATTTTCATAAAATTATACGCTTAATTTATTATGTGCAGTACATAGTTGCGTTAACGAGTCATTATTGACTAATCAAATAAGTTTTAATCAAATACAAAACTAATAATTAATCACCAACATTTTTATTGTAAATAAATAATAAAGCGTTTCAGTAAAAAATTTGTATTTAACATTTTTAAATCGCTTTGTTATTTTCCCTAGAAAATTTTTAGAGTTTAGTGAATATTTACCTTACTTACTGCGTATTTTATGGTGTTATCTATGTCATTTAAAGTTGTGCTCAATGGTTTTGCTCTTCTGGTCTATTTATATGCATTGCATTATGATCAGAAGGATTTTAAATAAAACATTTAGCATTAATAATTCGTGTAATTTGCGTAATTCAAATACCAAGTATTTAGTAAAAAGTTGACAAATATTTGGTTAAATAGCTGCCAACACTACTCACTAAGCATCTGATAATAAAGCTACTATTTGGTAAAAAAATTTCCAACTAGTTTGGAAAAATCAACTAAATATTTAGTTAAAAAACACAGAATAATTAAATTAAAAAAATACTAAATAGTTGGTAAAAAAGTACAGAAACCTCTATTGATCCGGAGGTATAACAATATTTGGGTTTTTTTTACTCGTTATTTGGTTAAAAATCACCAAATGGGCGGAGAGAGTGTCTTTTTGTGTTTTTTGTTTGTTTTTTAATTGTGTAGTTGTGCGCAATGGCACGCAAAAAGTCCCAGTGGTCTGGTCATCTTGTCATCTGACATCTGGTCGTCCTTACAATTATGATTAAAACACTTGTTTGACAAAAATTAAAATATTTTAACTATGAACAAAAAATTTATGCCAACTAAAATCATTATTTAGACATGATTTTGTTTGACATACACTCAATTATGACAAAAACACTAATTCAATATTATGATTTATACCCAAATACAACAATTTTTTTTTAAATTTTTTAAACGCTTTACAAAACTTTAAGCGTTTTAATAACTAAATAATAAAAATACTTGAAAACACTAATTTTTTACCTGCGAAATTACTCACACAACCTCTTAAGAGGCTAAAAAAAAACTGGAAGACAGCTGAGGTGTGAACATTGTATGTTAGCTGTGAAAAATTGATTTTATGCCAGGACTCTTTTGTGCCGACCTCAACGCTCGCAGCGTTTGGGCACATGAACGCATTTTCTCCAGGACTCTTGTGCCGGGACTCTTTTGTGCCAGGACTCTTTTGTGCTAGCTGCGATTTTTTTCAGGACTCTTTTGTGCCGGACCCAAAAAATACAATAGTGAACGTATAACCAGGGCGCTGTTTCATAAAAGTTACAAACATGCCCTTTCTTTGTAAAATTCCTTTCTTTCTTTGTTAAAAGTTACAAAGAAATGAAAATGGAATACAATTTTGGAGAAACTTATGAGAAACCGAAACTTTGCATAAATATTTCTGGCATAAATCCGTATGCTTTAGCATAGGATTTCATTTCTATGTAAATATCTACAAATAATCAAATGTTCCTAACATTTATGAAACAGCGCACGGTATAAAAACAATAAATTATTTGAAAGGTTATCACAGCTTTATCACTAAAAATTTTTATTTAAGTATGTTGATTAGAAACAACGTTGATATTCTTTGTATATAAGAATAAGCCGAAATAAATAAATAATATCACGTGTATTACACATGATTTATGTTGACCACAATAAAACCAACCAGTGTAATATGCTTGTCATATTACTTGATACAAGTATTATTATGTGAATCAACCAAAAAACTAAAAAAAACTAGTATACACTTTTTGAGGCGCTCAAATTAATGAAAAAAAAAAGTTGAAAAGCGGTCTATATGATTTTGTTTGCTTTCAAAAGAAAATTCTAAAAATTTGATAGTTGATAACTGCGAGTAATTTCTATTTTTAAGGTTCGACCTAAAGAAAAGATTAATTTTTTGCTCTTGAAATTTAAGCAATACTTTTAAATTCCGCAAAATAAATATTGGGCGCCCAGTACTTCTATCGTATTGGATTTTATAGACATCAATTTTTTTATATAAATTATTCTAAAGATAATTTTTTTTAAATACAAATATGCACAAATATATTGATTTTTAAAACAGAAAAAGGGCATCAATATGCCGCTAACTCTATATTTCTTTCTTAAATCAAGAGCATTTTGCATTTTTGCATTATTAAACTTAGCTTAAATATTTTTGGTTTAAAAATTCCTCAGGATTAAAATCTGTGCAATAATATTTTATTTTTAATGCATTTTTGTCGTCAGGATTTTTAATTAAAATGCTGTATTGTAATACAGAATTTTAATAAAAAATCCTACATACGGCTAACATCAACATGTATGTATAAAAAGAATGATTTCCGATACACAGTTTACTCATGTTATCAACAGTTCATGCTAACTAACTACTTTATTCATAAAAAATAATACAGTCATATAAAAAATATATAACAAAAAATAGAAGAAATAAATATTACAATACTGTAATTCAGCCAAAAAGCGACAAATAAAAAAAAAGTTTTACAAAGCACCTTGAAAACAGTTTTTTGACTTGTATTTCAAATTTTTGATAATCATCATCAAATACATTTCGATTTTTGAAATGGCCCAACTTTTACTAAATCTGAATAACTTTACAAAAATTGTAAATTAAGTATTTTATGTTTAAATAATAAATTAATTAAAGAAAAATTATTTGCACAACAAAACCCTTATTGTTTTTTAAAAATGATAAAAAAACCTGAGTTTTATTATAATTTAATGTCTCCAGGAAAAAATAATTTCTGCTACTAAAAAAATTCAAAGACGGTTTGAATTGCTAAACAACTTTTTAGTGTTTCACCAACTATACTTCGCCCTTATCGGAGCGAGCTGTTCTGGGTTAAGGCTACGCGCAGCGAACACTCAGCAGTGAAGGTTGCCAAGATAGTTATCAATGTTGGACGAAGAGTCTCAACCATGGGGGTGAAATTTTTTCGCCCCTCCTGGCTTGTCTTCGCGCCTGCCCTTTTATAATCTGCATTGGGGAGAAAAGTTTCTGGAAACTAAGGGAGATAAGTTCTCAGTTTTAATGCAACAACAACAACAGAGGAGCGAGCCAAACAAACATTTTAAGTGTTTTGATTACGTCGTTACTCTGACACAAGGAGTCACAATCATTATTAATTGTGTGTTAAAATATAAAAAGGGTCACAGTTACGAGTATTTTATGACGAATCTGACTCATTGTGTCAGAGTAACGACGATTAGGTGTCTATTGGTTACGTGTGGCCGAATTGGGGTGCGTAATAATTTAATTGGAGCTTGTGCGTCCGGGGCGTTCCAATTATAGCTTGTCCATATTAGGGTCTTCATACATCTTAATTACGGTAATATTGGCCTAATTGAGGTACGCACTTAATTAAAACGTGTTCCATTGGTAGCTTTGAATTGTAATAGACCTACATAATTGACCGTCGCGAAATCAAAATTCTAAGTAAAATAAAATATTTTTACAAAAAGTTCTGAAGAATTAGCGATTTAACCGTTTTAAAACAGTTTCAGGTATTTTTTTAATTTTTTACCATGTTTGTTGTAAGTTAATTTTTTAAGTAAGAGATTTTCATATGCGTAAATTTGCTAAGTTAATCAAAAAATAATAACTTTTTGTATTGCATTAATTTGGCAAATAACCTGCTAAAATTTTTAAATGTAATATTTCAAGTTTTAAAAATACTACCATACAATTTTACTAAACTTAGAGGCATTTGGTTTCGTGGCGAGACCGCCGACCCAATACTTTCGTTATGTCAATTTTGTAATTCATCGTTTCCTCTATTTTTATGTTATATATTTTTACCTTCACAAGGCATAGTAACGAATACTCCTATATATACAAAACGAATAATAACAATAGGGTAGTGCATTTAATTTCGGCACTTTTTTTGTTTTTCCAATGTAAATTTTCACTGTATGGCCCGATTTTCATGTTTGATAGCTCATTTTGAAGCTTTCACGATACTGCGTTGCGTCACAAAAATTTCACTGTACGAAAGTAGTTTTTTACTTAATTAAATCAGTTTTTAAAAAAATGAAAAATTGCCGAAATTAAATGTGTGCATTTAATTTCGGCACTTTACAAACAATTGATTGTTTCTCAGTCAAAAAATCATCATTTTCAAAAATTTAAAAATCTATCTTTATCTCCAGACAGTTTTCTTTAATTTAAGCTTCTACTTGTTGTTCAACGTGTAACTGGGAAAAAGTTACGGCTAAAATGCCAAATGGTATCAAAACGAGCAAAATTTGGGAAAAAAGTGCATTTAATTTCGGCACTTTTTAAAAGAACCCTCTTAATCGAGTTTAAGTGCAGTGCTATGACTCCTACACATTTCAACGTTGTCTTTTAACTAATTACAACTACAATTTAACACCTGAACACCAAATTCAACACGTTTTTACCTACAGCAATAGTGTGCCGAAATTACACTATTTTATTTTATAACGATTGCTCACCACAGACGCAACGTAGAACCACGGGGAAAATAAACTAAATTTTACCAGGACAGTTTAATTTTTAAACCAATTTATTGCGTAATCATGAAATGCCCATGTTCTAAAAATAAGTAACAATTTTATTTTTTATAAATCACACAATTTCACATGAAAATATCATAACATAACAAATAAAAAGCTCACGACAGTCATCTAAATATAATTAGCTCTTATTTGAGCTATCAAACGTCGTATTCCGTCCAGGATTACCAAAGATATAGTCCAAAATCAAAAATGCCCAATTTGGAAAAGTGCCGAAATTAAATGCACTACCCTAATAGTATTTATTGCTTTACGCAAACTGACGACGGTCAAAAAAGTCCGAACCGAAACGTTTTTTTGATTAGTAATAAGTTTCTCTTTCCACCCATCCGCCAGGTCCTCGGCGAATTAGAAATCGTCGTGTTTCGTCGTACACGAAAATCATAATGGAAAACGGGAGCGCCGCGAACCAGTGACCGAATCTAAAAGAAATCGAAAATCGTCGTTACTAAACTCAACGGCACTGTAAAAGCGACAGAGCGGTCGCGACAGCCGCCGCGCAGAATAATTATAAAAAAAAATAAAAAAATACCGGAAATGCCATTGTATTTTTCAATTAAATATATTACGCGGCCTGAAGTCAGTAAAAAATACAAAAAAAAAAACATTAATATTTTGAATTTCTTTTTAAATAAAGTAGTGCAATTTATTTAGTTATATTTTATCATATAAATAAGATGTATAAAAATATTAAAATAAATCTAAAATATTTTATTTTATATTAATATATTAATATAAAAACATAGCCTTTTTTAGCACACCCAACAACCAACAAAAAAAAAAAAGTAAAAACATACATTATGACAGAAAGTAATTTTTTCATGATATTGTAATATCTTTCTGCATAATAAATGACGTTTTCAGATATAAATAGGTATATTTTTATTTTAATTTTTTTTATTTTAACCATTTCAAGTATTTGCAAATGGATTTGAAATAAACCGCTGGCATTAATCCAATAACATTCAGTGTTTAAGTAATGTCGCTTCCTGGTGGCATTTGAGTTTAGCTACACGGTAAAATGAGCCACAACTTGTACAAATTAGTTGCAACTGTGATTAATTATTTTAAATTTCGAACCGCACCCTATTAACCATAGAATTATTCGCAGTCGCGTGTATTTTAAAATGACTGTGGCTCATTTTGTTGAATGTTTAAATGAACAATAGATATTATTTAAGTTAAAATGCAAATGCAAAAAACAAATCATGCCTACGGTCCTCTGTACCACAAACGTATAATAGTGGTGGTAGGTAATGTTAATTTAGGCACAGTTTACAAGGGTGTTCAGAAAAAAATTGGTTTCTTTATACAGTCATCGGCAGACGATTTTCCCATCGTGGTAGCCTGACTAAAAGGTTACAGGAACGGCGTAAGACTGCGACTTTTATGTTCATATGCGACTCCTTCTTGAGTTTAAACCGCTACAATTAAATTAAATTTAAATTAAATTAAATTAAATTAAATTAAATTAAATTAAGTTTAATTAAATTAAATTAAATTTAAATTTAAATTTAAATTAAACCGCTACAATTAAATCATCGACGTATTCCAATTCCTTATTAATTCTATATTTGTGTACTTTTTTAACAATTTTTGTCTCTAGTTTGAAACCCAGGTTGGTAACGTTAAGAAAACTAACCTTAAACGTTGCATCCTGAGCATGATATCCGGCCCCGGCATATAAACCAAAATGGCGGCTAAGCATGTCTCAAAAACGAGACCAGCGTTTAATACCCAGTTTCTTAAAATACAAACATAGAATAGTATAAACATTGAAACAAACACAATTATATTAAAAATTAGGTTATAATAGTGGAAGGTAAAAAAGCAGTAAAACTTACGACATGCCCTGTTGAACAATACTGTTCCTTCTAGTTTTGCAGATAATCAAATCGCCCCATTGAACTATTACAATTGATACAAAGAACACGGTGTGGCAGGTGAGTTCCAAAACTTTGCGCTCCGTAAACGTCTATAAATTTTTAAAATTTCAAAAAAAACAAGCGGTTTCTAGTCACAAACCACAGAGTTTTACTTTTATTATTTTTTGCATTGGCAATGGAAAAATAAAATTATATCTTGGATATCTTAAAATATTTCAGAAGAAAGCATGATACCCAGCAATCTTAAAAAATTTAAAAAGAAAGTTATAAACAAAAACAAATGAGAGGTTTAATTAAAAAATGAAGCGTAATAAATTGAGTAAACATTCATGAATTTATTAATAAAACAGTATGTCATGTCTCAATGACTTTTTCTACTGACGTTAAAAATTGGTGATCATTAACCGAAAAATAACCTTCTATTTTTATCGCGTCGCTTTTGGTACGAAGAAATTTTTTTGTAAATGAAATAATCCATTTGTCAAGTTCTGTAATAAATTTTTATTGTTCTTTACAATTATCAATAAACCTTTTTGAACGACACTTCCAAATAAAAAAAAACTAAATTAATAATTAAAGATAAATTCGATCAGGGTGAAAATAGATAAGTGGTGAAGTAACCACTCGTTACTTGAGAAAATATCACGTGCAGAGAAACACATGACGCAACTAAATAATAATTGGTTACATAACCGCTGAAAACTTTTTTTTATATTTTTCTCGCTTGCAGGTTTATTGTTTATTTCTTTCTGGCGGAGAGCGGTTACGCCTTTAATTTCAGCCAGGAAAACGTTAGTTTTAGTGTTGTTATTATTAAAAAGATTATCGTCTTTACTGTAGTATAAAAAATCACAATCAGTATAAAACCAACATGACTTTGACTCATACTATTTTTATACTATTCACGTTTTAAGGAATAAAAAGATTCGTAGTTAAAAGTATTTTACCACGATTCCAACTTATTGTGTCATAGGGACGACGATATAATAATTAGCTAACGATGATATAGGTAATCCAGTAATTTAAATTTTTACGTTAAATAATAATTTGTTTTTAGTTTTTTTTTAATTTACCTTAAAATTTAAATAGGTTATATTCTTTTTCTTTTCTGTACGTATATTTGTTTTGTATGTGATACCCCATCTAATTGTTGCCGTTATTTTACTTGTATTTTTTACTGGTTTATACAAAAACAAAGCTTATTCTTTCATTCATTTATATTAATATGCGATGTCATTAGGATTTTAATTTTTGAGATTTTTATTCGATTTTATCATATAAAAATTTTTTACGTGACAATCCACTACATTTGTATTTCTTTCGCGATTGTCAACATGACGGACGGAAAATTTTTGGAGTCAAAAAAGTTACCGTACTTTTGCGGCTAAACAGAAGTTTAATATTTCAATGACAAAACTTAACTAAAATTGTTAAAAATTAACTAAAATTACTAAAAAACCTGAGCAGATTGTAAGCCGATAAAGATAACACCTTTAACATGCAATATTATCTTTGCAAAAATGTTCAATTGAATTGAAGCAAAAACCCCTGGTAACAACGTTTGCAAGAATAAAAGTATCAGTCTAAACCATTTTCACTTAGGGATCTAAGAACACATTTTTGCAAAAGTTCTAAAATTTAAAATTTCTAAAATTCCGATAAACATTCCGCAATTTACTGTTTTTTGCTTTTCCTTAGATTTTATAATTAATAGGTTTCCAAAATATTTAACTACATTTTTTCATACGTAGCGTAACTGACTTAAATTCGACCAGCCTTTATTTTTATTATTTATTATTTTATCTTTAATAACAGCCACCGGCTGTTATTTTTTCCATGTACAAAACTATGAAATCAACTGTGTTAGACTGGATAGATTTTGTTGTCATTTATCTAACCATACTGATTTTATTTCAAAATTTTGCGCATGACAAAAACAACAAACAGCCGGTGGCCGAAATTAAGGCTGGCCGAATTTAAGTCAGTTAACCCTACATATGTACTATAAAACAAAAAGTTCGAAAACCTACCCACTCTTGCCCGTAGCTGTCTTTCAGATTATTAACTGCCCGACTATCCCAGAGATCTCGTATATATAGCAATCTATCTATAAAATATATGCTGGATATGTTTATGCTTTAATAATAACGGTAAAAAAACTGCAACAAATCGAACTGATTTTTTTAGTTTTTTGATTAAGTAAAATTCCTATATTGCTAAAAAGTATTTTTGTAGAATTTTTAATTTGTGTATTCGACGACTTCAATGATATGGTGTGTATAAAAAAATAATCCAAAAAGTTCAAAATAATCAATTAAAAATAGTTTGCAATTGATATATTACAAGTGGGTTTTTGTCGTACATGCAACTAAAATGAATTCCTGAGTCATTTGCAAAACCTGAACGTACAAGCAACTCATCCAGAAACGTGAGCAAACACATACCACTTAACACCATGGAAACTCCAAAAATCTTATAAAATATCATGTAATATATTATAGTTTTGAGTGTATTATAATTACGATTACAATATTTTTGCTTGCTGAATTTATTCATTGCTGACAATGTGAAAAATGTTTCGCGCGATACTTTTCAGCAAAATAAGTCACATCACAGCATACTAAAACGAATATAACTTTGATTTTTTCACAACCTAAATAAGTGTAAACAATATGAATTACCTTTACATTCATATTGCACTCTCGTTGCATAAAATGAGCGTGATTGTATCATTACATTCATTCACAAAGCCACATTATTATATAAAAGTACCTGGCAGAAATCCATTTTCACCCATGACCACGAAATAAGCGAAAAATCCCGCAGCTGCCTGCATAAAACCAATTTGTCCATATGCAAGTGAAATGAGACTAAAAAAGAAATGAGACTAGATGTAAAAAGAATGAGCCTAAAATTAGAGTAAAAAATGGTAAAATCGCCTACCCAATCCCAATAAAAATTGACAACTCTTTTAACAACATTCTGGTAACGGTTTTATTATAACTAAATATTATATTAAATTTAAGTCTATAACTATATTCTATTTCTTTTTTGCGCAACTGAACGATGTTCTTTTTTAAAAATTTAAAATACAGCCCGTGTCAGCCATACGGCTGACAAATAGTTTTTCCCGCATTTTTTATATTCATTTATTTTTTTTTTCAAAATTCAACCCTTTTATTTAACCCGTGACTGTAAGCTTTACAGTGATACCTCAGTTACCCACTCTAATTTTAGTTGGGGAGAAGGGTCTTTCCCTCTTTGGTAAAAATATGTTGTCCAGCATAAAGATGTCCATGTTACTTTTTTACTATATTTAACCACCTTATTATGCTCCCTAACCTATAAGGTTTCCCATAATATCTCATTTATCCTAATTTTTTCTGTGGTTGGGGAGTAAGGTTTTTCCATCTTTGGTAAAAATATGTTGTCCAATATAAAGATGCTCATGTTATTTTTTAAAAATTTTAACCAATTTATGACATTCTCCAGACTGTAAGCTTTGCAATGATACCTCATTTAGCCCAATCCGTTTTGTGGCTGAGGAGAAGGGTCCTCCCTTTTGGAGTAAATGCGGTCCAGCATAAAGATGTCCTTGTTATTTATTTTTTGAAAAATTTATTCCTTTTATGACATTCCTTGACCCAAGCTTTGCGATGATATCTTATTTAGCACAGTCTTTTTTGCGGTTAAGGAGAAATATCATTCCTCCTTTTGGTAAAAAAACGTTGTCCAGCATAAAGATGTCCATGTTCATTTACCAAAAACATGATATTCTGGCTTCACATTGGCGAATTACTCTTACCAATAAGTTTGAGCCAATGTGAAGATAAAAATTTCTTCAACTTTCAAAGTCCTTAGGGTCCTGTTTTTGTGAAAATGCGTTGTCCAACCAAAAGATGTCCATGTAATTTTTTTAAAATTTCAACCCCTTTATGACATTCCTCTGTCTGTAAGCTTTGCAATGATATATTTTTCTGCAATGATATATATAAGTTTGAGCCAATTCTGAGTCAAAAAGTTTTTTAAGTTCCAAAATCCATAGGGTGAAAACACCTTGTCCAGTATAAAAATGTCCATGTATATTGTTTCAAAATTTAAACCACCATACGACATTCCCTGGGGTTGAAGCTTTCCAACGATACTTCATTCACCTTAATCCGTTGGGTGGTTAGGGAGGAGTTAGGGAACACACAGACTCACAGACACTCACACAGACATTACGTCTATTTATATATAGATATTGTTTAACAAGTTTACTTACCGATTATTCACCAACTTGTCTTTTTTTGGGTGCCTTGGTTTACGTTTCATAATATCACTTTCAGGTTTTTCATAAGCCAAAGAAATAGCGGGCCACTAGAATTTAAAATTGCCACACTAATTAAAGTGTTATGTTATATTAGATTTTTGTTATTCACCTTGATGTTATTATGAAATGGTTAGCTCTAAACTTTGTTAAACGTTCTAAAGAAGTAAATCCTTACTCATATTTTCGAAAATGTTTTAAAAAAATGAATTAAAAGAATAGTTCAAAATAAAAAGTCCAACAAAAATTTTCGACAGCTGTGTTTTAACTTTTGAAATTTTTTATATAAAAATGTTTTTACTTCCCCAAAATATGATGCCAGAGCTCTGGCCTCTTCTAAAGAGAATAAGGCTTGATTGCTCTTCAATGCTAATTTCAAGCGTATTTAACCCTCGAATATTTTGTATGTTGAGCTCTAAGGTTGTGTGTGTGTCCTTTGCCAGTAGCCAGGGTTTCCATCAACCCTGGTGTGGTCCGTCCGGCACGCTTCTCGCCTTGCTCACTCCCTCTTCCCACTCCCGGAAGAGCTCAGCAACTGCCACGGGGTTTGCCCAAAAGTCCTCTGGTCCCAAGGTCGTGTTAATGTTTATGCATGTGAAAAGATGTTGTGTTGTGTGTATTTGTGTTTTGCATAGCGGGCAGTTTGGTGATGTGTGTTGTGTAGGATTTATTTTGTGTAGGTAGGAGTAGAGGAAAGGAGATTTCCCCGCCCTGAGTTGGGCAAGGATTCTCCTGACCCCGCGAGGAAGATTTTCTTCCTCATTGCTTATTGCTGGTGCTTTTGTTTGTAGTATTGGATTTATTGGAGTGTTGTTGATGTGGTTTGTGACTGTGTTTGTGTGGAATTGTTGTTTTAGTGCTTTGTAGATTTTATTGTGTATGTCTGTTGGAATGTTTGTTGTGTAGTTGTTGTTGTGAAAAATTGTTTGTTTTTTGAGCCTGCTGGGTGCAGGTTGTTGTGTTAAATAGTTGAGTGGATTGTTTGTGTACATGGCTGCCAATTTTGCTTGTTTTGCATGAAGTTGAATGTGTGTTGCTATTGGGAGGACTTTAGCCTCTGTGTAAATGATGTTTATGTTTGTGTCTGTGGTGTGCCCTGTTGCGACCCTGAGAGCTGTGTTTTGTATTGTTTGTAATTTGTTAATTTGTGTGTGTGATGTTGTGGGATTAGCATACTCGATTATTCGTCGAGTTATGGCCTTGTATGTGTGTGTGAGTGTTTCTTTTGGTTTGCCCCATGATGTTGCTGTAAGTGCGTTTATGATTTTGATTTTGATTTTGATTTTGTTTGTGTTTTGCGTGCTTTGTTGTGTGTATTTGCGATGTGTGTGTTGAATGTAAGCTTGGGGTCGAACGTGAGCCCCAAGATTTTTGGGTTTTTGGTTGTAATGAGTGTTGTGTTGTTTATTTGTAGTGATAATTGTGTGTTGTACTCTGCAGGGTCTAGTGTGAATAGTGTGGATGTTGTTTTGCTAGCATTTAATGTGAGTTGGTTGTTGTCTGTCCATGTTTGTATTGCGTGTAAGTATGGTTGTATTTGTTGTTGTGCTATGTTGTGGTTTGGGTGTGATGCATATATTGTGATGTCGTCTGCATATGTTATGATGTGTACGTTTGGTGGTGGTGTTGGAATGTCTGGAGTGTAGATGTTAAATAATGTGGGTGATAGACAGGATCCTTGTGGGACTCCTGTTTTTATGAGTTTTTGTTTTGATTTGTGATTGTTGTATGTGGTGTATGCTTTGCGGCTTTTGATGTAGTTGTTTATGAATTTTGTAATTGTTGTTGATACTTGTGTTTGTGCGAGTTTGTGTATGAGTTTGTGGTGATTGACAGTGTCGAAAGCTTTGGACATGTCCAGAGCTACAACGACTGTGCGGTGTGGTGGTTTTGGTTTGTTAAAACCTGCTGCTATGTGGGTGTAAAGTGTTTGTAGAGCTGTGTATGTGGAGTGTTGTTGTTTGAGTGGAGTGTGTATGTGAAATCCAGTCAAATCCAGCTCTAAGGTTTCTCTGGAGTTCCGACAAACGGAGCTCTGGTAGAGATCGCTAGCTTATATCTTGGCTGCGTAAGAACACATATACTTTTCATAACGTGTTACAGTTGCTTGGGGACAAAAGAAACAGAAAAGTTGTTAAAGCCCAGAATCACAAAAAAATGTAAGTAATATAAGCAGGTATTTATGAAAAACAATTTTCCAAGCCGAGAACAATGACAAAAAGTCAAGAATGTTTGATAAATTTGCCATGTTAACAAAGCCCGGAGGAAAAAATTGTAGGCAGGGAATGCTGACTTAGAGACAGGCAAAGTTTGAATAACTTTATTTAGAGGTAACACATGTTTGTCAGAACATGATTTGAGCAGTTCAATAACTTTGTATTGATATTTTTAACTATTATATCGACTGAATAAATCTTATATTAGTAAATCGGTTAATAAAATTGATTAAACAAAGTTTTAGAAAAAAGTTTAATGTAAATATTCTAAAATAAAATCTTACTAAATCAGTTCCCAGATCAATACAAAGAATAGTTACAGTACCCAGAGGTAAAGGAAGGCCCAATGTCATAAAAGCCAAAAAAGGAGTAATTTCTGGTATATTGCCTAAAATATTTTGTAAGTTTGTAATAATTGAGGTTGAAACAAGGGGTGGAGTTTATTGTGACAAAAGTATCTTAACCACCAGAAAATATAAACCTTAGTGCATTTTTTTGTGCATTTGTAAAATATTCTTATCGTCGACTCATTTGATACCATTGACTTGCTTTGTGCCTTAAAAATAGTAGCGTTAAATGAATATGAGCAGGTTTTAGTAGATTGTTAGTTTAGCAATCAATAATCTGGAGATAGCAATAAATAATCTAGAGATCATGTTTAACAATAAACATATCGTCGTTACTACGGCAAAACGATCCACTGTCATTAAAAAATACACGTGACTGTGACTCATTCCGCAGTTATTAGGGTCCTGTTTTAAATTTAAAACGAGTCACAGGCACATATATTTTGTACGAACTGCGGCTCATTTTGCCGTAGTAAACGACGATATGACGCGCCGGTAATTGACGTTATAAGTCGCGACCTCCAAACGTGTTTCTTCACATATCAACACAAAAAAATATATTTTTTATAACATTGCGAAGCTAGTTTTTTTATTGTCGCTTTTTTAAAGCTGAGATGGACTGGCTATGGATATTCCATATAACCACTCAAAATCCTGGTTCAACTTTGTTGCTGGTTCTAGTCAATGGTCCTAAAAAATTAAGTAAAGAAAATGTAATATTTTTGGTGTTTTTGTAAAATGCCATAGCTTATTTTTTAATGCTGATTCTTTACAGTTTAATTACAGCTTTACAGTTACATTCTAAACAGAAAAAATGTACTTGTTAAAGTGTACGCAATTGATTTTTTTAAATTGTCGAAAATGAGTCGACCTTCCTCAACACCAGTAACAATAGATGCGAAATTGTCGTCTAATAAAATCATGTCAGCAGCTTGTTTGGATACGTCACTACCAGAAATGCCCATTGCGACACCTGCAAAAATTGATTTTTAATATAAGTTCAAAAATTAAATATAAATTAAAAATTGAATCCATTTACTGTATATTTTCAAATTTCCTACAGCGATAATTTAATTTTTCATTTATTATTATTCTATACTTGATAAAAAAGTTATTAGCTAAAACGATTTTAAAATTTCAATTTAATTAATATATGTTAACACGTGAAACAATCGGTTATATTTTTATATTTTATAATACTATTAAAAAGTCAACAACATTATAAAATGTATTAAAAACAAATGACTGAATTATCTAAAAAAATGACTTGAGTTTTTACCAACTTCAAGCTTTGTGAAAACGCTTGTTGCTTTAAGAATTATATGCTATCCAACGTTTTAACAAAGCTTGATGCTAGTGAAAGCAACTATATTAAACATTTAATTTAAATTTAGAAATCGGACTTAGATCTGCTAAATCTTGAGTTTTTAATTTAAACGGGGGTGTCTATTAAATGCCTAAATGGGTATTAAACTTTCCAAATTATTGGATATTGCTATTTTTACATTGTATAAGTTTAAATCGTGCTTTATTAGAGTGCTCCAAAAAAGTACTAAGTCATTCATTTGGAATAAGTTTTTTTTATGGTAGAGTATATTTTTAAAAACATAATAATCAAAATAAAAAAATACATTTTTACAGTGTTTTTAGGGCAAAAATATCAAAGGTCGTTTGGAAAGTTTGAAAATTCAGCCAATTGTATTAAATTTTAAAATACTGCACAACTTAAGCAATTTATATTGTGACTAATTAAATCTATATTTCACGTTATACCAGGTTAATTTTTAGATGCAGTGGTGTAGGTAGTAAACTTTTTTTGGCAGAAATATGGACCGACATTCTTCGAAATTTATTTAATTTATTATAATATTATCAGAATTTATTTAATTTTTTTAGAGCAGAAGCGGGCCGGCTATGGATATTACATACGACCGCCTAATGCTTTATACCAACACTGTTGTTGGTGTTAAGTTTTAAAGGCATTATTTTATTAATAAAATAACACCTCAGCATTTTTTTAGCTTTAAAATGTCATATAGTATTTGTGATCACGCCATATATGTTTTTCTCCGTGGGATAGGTTGTCGGAGGAGCAGCGGCAAAACAGGGCTTCAAAATGAAGGTGGGAATATGGCTAAAAGAAAGCCGCGCGGGCGGGTTATTATAAAAGCGCGGGCGCGTTATTAGACATAAATGCGGGCGTCCCCTTATGCGCGCGGTGCCCTTTGATGCGAAGGGGATTCCTTCCCTTTAGAACAATGGAATTTGACCAGGGTGAAAAAAAAAACACAAAAGCAAACAAACCTATATCTGCCTTTTTCAGCGCTGGAGAATCGTTGACTCCGTCCCCTGTAACGGCGACAATCTGGCCTTGACGCTGAAATCCCTCCACAATTATCAATTTTTGCTGAGGAGACGTTCTGTAAAAAAGAAATACTTCAGTAATTGCTAAATAGAAAGCATGCTTTCAGATGAATAATTTCTATAACTAATTAACGTTTTCCAATTATAAATAATAAAAATATTAAAAAAACTTAAATTAACCTTGCAAACACTATTTCATTGTGCTCTGTAATAATTTTGTCCAGCTGTTGTGCATCATAATCCTTCAGTTCCATTCCATGCACGACTATGGCATTCGCTTCTCTTCAAAACAATGACAAAATAAATAATTTGTTCACGAAATTTTTAAAATATAATTATTTTTTAAATAAATATATTTTGGTTTGAATGATTTTAAGTTTTTTTATTTAAAAATTATTAGAAGTGTTAAGATAATTTAATGTTTGCGTTTCAAAAAACCTTTAAAATAATTTTTTGGTTTAATAGCTTTTTCGTGTATTAACGTGAAAACTTGATTAGTAATTACTACTTTGTTGTGCTTTGATTGTTTCTTTTATATTTGGTTTTAACTTAAAGGCAAACCAGGACGTGGCTATTTTTAAAGACTTACTTTAGGTACAGGAGGTACCTAAAGACGTGGCTGTTTTTGAATATGAGGGAATAAAAAATGGAGGCCATCAAATAACCAATCAAATCAAAGCAATTTTGCGATATTTATATTAACCTATAAAACATGATAAAATCTAGAAGCTTAACTTAAATTTGTAAACAAAAATAGACCTTAATTTTTTGATTTAATTAGTTATTACATGGCTCTCCTATTTTTAATTCTTTGAAAAAATAATCAGCCACGTTTGAATTGCCTTTAATTAAAAGAATTTACAAAACCATTACTCCAGTTAGTATTATATCAACTAAATTATTTAGTTGCCTTTATTTAATTTTAAAATATATTTTTAGGTTTTTTTTATTGTTGGTTAACGATTCTACTAACGTTGACTTGATTACAAAGTTCCAAAGCCGCATTTTGTGTTTTAGTGTCAATTTGTTTTAAGAAAAACTCAGTAAATCAATATCATAGTTAGTAAATAAAAATTTATAAAGATAACACTTATTTACCTTTTTACATAAAACAATTTATTCATATCGTAGTTTTTTTTTACAAACAGCCTCAAATAAAAGCAGATCTATTTTTTAAATAAAAAAAACAATAATAAAAATTACGAAGAGTCAATTTCAGATGGCGGTACGCCTCGTTCCTTTGCCAGATCTTGAACGGTGACGCTTTCCTTGGATATAATACCCACCTGTTTGGCGATCGCCTCCGCAGTAATGGGATGATCCCCGGTTACCATGACTACCTGAAAAAATTAAGCGCTGAACACTCCGTTGTATATGTATAATAATAATGCAATAATTTTATTACATATAAACATAAAAAAATATATAACTTTTTCTTATTTTTGTTGTGCTTGCAGATTTACTAACCGTCCTGCATATGAAACCATCCCACGGACTATAACAAAACTGGTGTGAGGAATTAGCAGCCTCAATACTATCAGCCTCAGTACTATGTGCTGAATACTTATGCACTCCTAAAGTGCTCCTACTTCAGTGCTTTTGCAGTATTACTGCAGTATTCTAGAAGTACTCCTGCATTCTAGCAGTTTACTTGCAATATTTTTTAAATACCCTTGTAGTACTGATGGTTAAAACAGAGTGGTTAAACCTATTAGCAGACAACTTACAGTCGTTGGAAAATTTTTTAAAAACTAAGCTGCAAAAATAAAAAAATTATGCTGATAATAAAAATGATTTGGAGTTAGGATTAGGCTTTTGCTTAGGCTTAGAGATAGGTTTTAACACGTTCACAGTTTTGGCTTCAAGTTCTCCATTCCGGTTTTAAGTTAATCATTTTTCGTTTAGGTTACAGCTTTAAGATTCCTTGGCTCTAACGACCTTAAATATTGCGGTTTTCCTATTTTTGAAGTTTTTGTACTCCTGCAGTAAGCATTAATGCATTTAGCGAATTTACATTTTTCGCTCAAAACTCTTTATTTCCAGCTAAAAGTTCTCTATTTTTGGCTCCAAATTTTAGCTTTAAGTGAGCTTGGATTCAACGACCTTAAATCTTTCTGTTTCTTAAACTACTGCTGCAATGTATTTCTGTAGTTTTGTTGTACTTCTGCAGTATTTATTGATGCACTACATCTGCGTTTTTAGTGCAATTCTGAGGAAGAACTTATGAAGCACTGCTCCAGTAATTATGCAGTCTTCCTTGACTACCGCAGTACTCCTGCAGTTTTTACAAAGTACTAAATAATTACTTTAGCTCTGCTGTAGATGTACTAAAATACTGCCATAATACTTTTGCGCTACTTTAGAGGTAATGCTGAAATACACCTTCAGTAATGCTTCAGTTTTCCTGGCTACTCTGTAAACAACGTGTAGTAGCAAAAAGTTTGATGAATAAAACTATTATTCAAAACGTATGTGTGTTGTTAATATTTTATAATAAAGTTTTGCTTTTTTAAACAAAATTTATTACTTTAATACCAGCGGATCTGCATTTTGAGACTGCGTCAGGAACTGCAGCTCTGGGAGGATCGATCATGCTCATTAATCCCACAAACCTATAATTTTTATAAAAGTTATAGATAATTAAGTGGGTGGCGTAGACAGCACTGGAACAATAAACCCCGCAATGAAATAAGATATAATAAATACGTAGGTAAATTTTTACATTCATGTTTATTTTATTATTATTATTTACACGCTAAGATCCTAAAACTAATATGTATATTGCAATATTGACATTATCAAACGCATGAACTCATTTGAAAGTGCAGCAAATTTTGAAATTTTTTAGGAGAAAATTTTTTAACCCGGTTTGGTTATTATTGTTCTGTTTAAATAGAACCTTGCAAAACTATGATTCTATTTAAGTATCTATTTGCTTCCGTTTTCATAGATAATCTTATATAATTAATTTTAACTCTAATATTCTAATTTTTAATTGTCTAAATAGGATATAATTTTAAACAGTTTCTAAATTTTTATGAGATAATTCTGAAATATTTATGTATTTATATTACCGCAGGTTTTCCAGTGGAAAATTGGGAGGCGTGGATTCAGTGTTAAATTCAAAACCTTTTGGAAATTTGTCTTTTGGTAATTTGTAGTCGCAAAATCCCAGCACGCGCTCTCCAAAACCTCCAAGGGTGGCGTAAGCCTATAAAAATACGTCATATAAAAACAGCAGAAAAAATTATTTTGTTCACCAATTTCGGTATTGACAATAAAACTCAAAACTTTTATCAATAATGAGATTTAAATTTAAAAATTACAGTTTGTCTCTACCATGACGCAATAAGTCACAATCGTCGTGAAACGCTAGTGATTGTGACTCTTTTTTAATGTAAACAAAAATAAAAAGAGTCGCGTTGATTTTAAACTGATTGTGACTCTTTTTGTGACCCTTTATAACATAGTAACGATGAGTTGTACCTCATCAAAAGCCTTTTTTTGTTCAGCGTCCAATGGTAATTCTTCATCTTTGATCAATATGGTGGAACATCGGTCCAAAATTCTCTCCGGTGCCCCTTTCATTACAAGTCGGTAGTCTATATCTGCTGAGGGTTCGTCATTTTCGTGAATAGACACCTAATAACCCAATTATTTATTATTAATAAATATGTTTGATTGCCATGATCATTCGTTTTTTTTAAACTATGCTTGAATTATATCTGGCTGACGCTGAAAATTAGTATGCGGGGACTAATTAAAATTGTGTGGTTATGACGTTAAAAAAAAACAAATAAGAACGCAGAATATTTTTTAGTTCCATCTTTTTACCAAATATACAAAATTAACCAACATTAGCTCTTTAAAAATTTGCATTTGGGTTTCAAAATAAGTAATTTGATAAATACTTATTAAAATAAGGGGTTTTGATCTTTATTATTAAACCGCTTTTGTTAAAAATTTTGAACGGTTTTATAAGATAAGATAAGATTTATTTTCTAGTAAGTACATACATACTATAGGTTACAAAATGGCAACCCAGTTGGGTTACACAAAAAAAACACAAAAATAAAAAAAATACAAAAATAAACATAAATACATCATAAATATCACAACAGAAGTCCTGGCTAACTAGAAAAGAATGACTAAAGGCTTTAATTTTAAAGCTCTTGCTTAGTCATTTTTAGGTTAATTTATCTTTGTTTTATAAAGAATTTTTAAAAATATGTAATGATTTAGCGTCAACTTGACTCTGATTTAGGGAATTCCATTTATTTTGTACTCTGTTAAAAAAGCTATATTTTCTGCAGTTAACTCTAGAATGCTCAATTTCAATTTTTTTTGAATGTCGTCTGGTGTAATTTGTGTGAAGCGTAAAATATTTCTTGGTTTTTAAACTGACATGGTTGTTTAGAATTTTATATGTTTCAATTAAATCAAACTTTTCTCTGCGTTTTTCTAAGGTCTCAAGATTTAATATCCTTAATCTATTCTCATATTCTGTGTCTTTTATATTGCACTTTCTGAAGACCCGTTTAGTAAAAGATCGTTGTACTTTTTCCAGAATATATATATCTTTTTTCATGTATGGATTCCACACTACACTTGCATACTCTATTATAGGACGTACAAAACTTTTGTAAGCAGTAAGATAGTTTTTTAATGAATGAGATTTAAAACATACATCTAAAAATTAGATTAACAGTTTTCATAGCCTTGCTGGCTATTTTTTGACAGTGTATTGAGAACTTTAAGTCATTTGTTACATAAACTCCCAGATCTTTAATACAATTTGTTTTAGGCAACTTCTTATTGTTCAAGTAATAATCCATTTCAGTAATATTTTTTAATTATTTATATTTAAAACTTCACATTTATTTACAGACAGACCAAGCTGCCAATCACTAGCCCATTTGCCAATTCTATTCAGATCGTCTTGTAATTTAAGTCGATTGTTACTATTTTTATCAAAACTAGTATAGACTTTTACATCATCAGCAAATAGTCTGATTTCAGAGTTATGAACACATTCTACAATATCATTAATGTAAACTAAAAAAAGAAAAGGTCCTAAAACTGAACCCTGTGGTACCAAGCTTGTTACTGGATATGAATTTGAAACAGAGTCATTTATTACTACTTTCATTTCTCTATTAGTTAAGAACGCTTCTAACCATTTTAAAAGTTTACCACAAACTCCATATTTACTTAATTTATACAAAAGCTTTTGATGTGATACTGTATCAAAAGCTTTTGCAAAGTCCAAATACACAACATCCACTGATTTTTTATCTTTAACAGCTAATGTCCAATCATTGTAAGAATCAAGAAGTTGTGCAACTGTTGAGCTTTTATCTTTAAAACCATGCTGAAGGTGAGATAATATATTTACAAAAAAGATAGAAAGCTCAAATTTTACTATTTGCTCCATGATCTTACAGGAAAAACAGGTAAGTGAGATTGGACGATAATTCTCTTTTTGGCACTTTTGACATTTTTTGTGAACAGGAGTAGTAATGTTGAAGAGTCGACTAAATACAGCAATTATCGAAGTCAGATAGATTTTATTTGCCTATATACTAAATTTATTGATGGTTAAAATATAAAAACATAATTTGATTAGTTTTTTTGATTGGTTGTAGAAAACCAGATTTTTTGTTAGAACGTTTTTTTAATAATTACTTAGTTTTTTATTTAAATTTTTGCGATTGTAAAATGCTTCCTAATGCAGGTAATTAAAGTCATTAATTATTATTTTAGTGATTAAAAGTGTTTAATATAACATACCATAATTTATTTTTGCTAAATGCCGGAAGCTCACTAAAGCATAACAAGTATGCACTTTAAGAAAGTGAGTACCTTATTAGTAAAAGCAAAATAACTAGTATAAAATTATAATAATCAATAAATGGTTTTAATTAAATCTAACCATCAGTATTTTTGTAAGCATTGTAAAGTTACTTTTATCCCATTACCATAGTCCATTCAAACACAAATGTCCTTCGCAATCAATAATAATTCTTTCTAATAAATTTCTTTTTTAGTTGACAGGATGGCACTTATGTAATGATATTCCAGTAAAATGTCAACATCTTGCAATGTTTCCAATACCTAGTTTTTTTTTGTTCAACACCATACCAAACAGTTTAACAAACATGTTTTTTTTTACAAAAAACAGGGAAGATGTTTTTAAAACAAACCGCACAAGAATAAAAAAACAGTAAACAGTTTACTGTTTACTGACAGCGAACTGTTTATTGTAAGATTTGTTCCCATTGGTCATTTTAATTTAAAAAAAAAATTGCAAACTCCAAATTATGGCTTCCTTTATTACTAAAAAAGTGCCAAAACAGTTTCAACAACGTTAACGTATTAATTGAGTATAAAAATAAGAAGTTGAAATTATATTTGATCCATCATCAGATATATTCATAGCTAAAGTTAATACGACAATAATTTTAAAAACGCCTTATAGTAGTTTATTTATTTAATATTTTTACCCTCATTTTTATTCCAATATCATATCAATTTCTAATGGTACATCTACAAAATACGATTTAACTATCAGTTTCATCTTATGTAAAAAAATAAACAATATAATAATAATTATAAGTTT
Organism: Microlaimidae sp. YZB2_3; assembly: GCA_030248175.1. Classification (NCBI taxonomy): domain Eukaryota; kingdom Metazoa; phylum Nematoda; class Chromadorea; order Desmodorida; family Microlaimidae; species Microlaimidae sp. YZB2_3. The sequence goes on from JASAMX010034292.1 coordinate 44,855, forward strand.
TACCTGATACTTATTAGAGGAGTTAAAAGGTATTTCCGCCACTTTGGCACTTCGCTCTCTCCATTCGCTGGTTCCGCCGTGGATCATCTCCACACATTTTATCAGGGCGCTCTCACTGGCGTCACCCACGCATTCCCGTTTTAAAATCGGCACGTCATTCTATAGAAAAATATTAGAATTTTAAATAAAATGTAAAATAGAAAAAAATATAGCCAAATATAAAAAATAATATAAGCAGTAAAACAAGTACAAAACAAACAGGCATTACGTTTTTTTAGAGTAGAAGCGAGCCGGCTATGGATATTTCATATGACCACCCAATACTCTATACCGACACTGTTGTTGGTGTAGAGGTTCATTCAAGGCCTCACCCTCCTAGGGGATTGCACGCAGAAGATGATATATATAAATTACCTGACCAGGCTTAAACTCTGCCCTGTTGCAGAGGCAGGCAATCCTAGTCAGAGATTTGACGGTGTGGTTTTCTTTGTCGATATGCGCGGGAGGTTCGTCACTCGTTGATCCCTCTGGTCGGTGCTCGGTGACGACGCAATTCTCATTTGGGTTAGTTCCCACGTCGTATACCTGGTCATTTATCCACATATGCGCCACGGTCATGCGATTCTAAAAGATTGTATACCTTGGGTTCTAAGTTTTTTTTTGCATTTTTGCAACAGGTTTTAAAAAAGTCAAAAAGTTAAAAACAATCCTATTCATTTTCATTTAGAAAAGAATGCATGTGCATAAATTGTATAAAATTATATCAATAATAATTTACAAATACATGAACATTACGTAGGAGAAATACAAAAACAAAAGTAGGAGAACAAATAAATTGCCACTTTCATTTAAACCTTAAAAATTCACAAGCTATTCGGTTTTGTATATACACACCGTCACGCACGCACGTACACACGAACGCACGTAAAACAAATAAACTGCTGCACTCCCATAGTGAAACAAAATGTTTTAGATAATTAGCCGTAGATTAAGTTTGAAACTTGTGAAGCATTTACCTGAGTTAACGTTCCTGTTTTATCTGAACAAATAGTACTGGTGGAACCAAGTGTTTCTACAGCTTCCAAATTCTTCACCAAACAATTTTTGCTGGCCATTCTTTTGGCTGTTAGTGTTAAGCATACCTATGGATTTTTTTACTTTACCTCCAATGAAATTCGCTTATAGTTCATTGTAATATGCCCTATATTTTACAATAGGACCTTGTAGCATATTTTATATTTTATACTTTCTGTGCCAGTTGTCTGTAGTTTAATTGTTTAAAATCTAATTTTAAGCTATAGAATCTTTTTTATGAATTTTTAGCAAATTTTATTTACTATATTTAATAATTGTTCACGTTTTTTAAAATATTTTGAATTTATCATAACTCATACGTTTGTTTGTATATCTGTCAGGATTGCCGCCTGAAGTTAAACTGTTTTTTCTTTGTACTTTTTTATGTTACCTATGTTTATTTTCTGGTTATGTGCTTACGTGTCTCGGTGTTTATATGGGCATGTAAAAGGTAAAATATATGCAATACAAAAAGCCGTAACTATTTGTTTTAAAAAATTTACAAAAACTTACAGTGACGGTGGCAAGAAGTCCCTCTGGAACGTTAGCCACAATAATACCAATAAAAAATACCACCGCTTCTAGCCAATAGTATCCCATTACAAACGCAACTATTACAAACGTTGTGGCCAGAAATATTGCAACGGCGCTGATTAAATGAATGAAATAAGATATCTAAAATGTTATGTTATTTACAATTTATATTTAACGGAATATGATAAAAGTTAAAGGTTTCTTTAACTAAACCATTTTTTTAATGTTAAAAAAATATTATTTAAGAACAAAAGCCTAATGGTAACTTAAATGTGCTACACGTTTTCAATGTTTGTATTTTTAAGTTTTTATAACATACAATGCTTACCCACACACCAACCAATACTTTAAATTTTTTAAGAACATCATATACTAATTTAACTTTGATTTGTTTTATTTGAAATTTTTTTATGATTAATGTTTAGAATATTTGGAATTTAACAATGGGTAAAGGTAAAATTTTAGTGTTTACTTCTTTAGCAATTGGAGTTTTTCCACTGTCCAAGCTTGAAGTCAATGCTGCAATTCCGCCCATAAACGTGCGGTCACCGGTTGCAATAACAAGACCTCTGGCAGAGCCTTCCACAGCATTTGTAGAGAAAAAAGCCTTCAATGAAAAAATAAATAAAAACAATAAACTACCGTACTGCAGAAATAAACACAATTCTTCTTATAAAAAATTGTTAACAAAACAGCATAAACAACAATAGCTGATTTGAAAATGAATGTTTGTCATTGTTTATACCTTTCATTTCGCAGTTTTAAATTTCTAAAGAAATTGTAATAGTTGGATGTTCAGTGAAAGATGTCATTTAATGTGGAAAGTTTTTTATTTACACAATGCAACTGAGGCAAATTATTTGTATAAAATGAATGCAACCTAAAGTTTGAAAGGGCAATGATCTTAATTTCATTTCACATTAAAAACGTATGTGCTAATAATCAGTTTATTAAATGTATACCAAGTTTTTTGTTTCCAGGGGGTTGGCTTCATTTGTACATTCCACACTTCTTGCAAGAGGCTCGGCTTCTCCTGTAAGTGAGGCGTTATCTACCTAAAAAAATTTTGGTATTTTTTGTTCATCAGAACGAATAAAAAATGCATTTAAATCATTTAAAATCCATAATACTTAGTGAGTGGATTAAACTTTGTAGAAATATATAAAACTGTGGGATTTAAAAACTTAGTTTTAAGATTTAGTTCAGTTTCAACCAGGGATGCCTATTATACTAGAATTATACTATACTTTACTACTATACTAGAATTATTTTGGGGTTTTATACTATAATATACTACACTAGAATTAAAACCGGACATGTTATACTATACTATACCATACTAGAATTAAAGCCGAGCGATCTATACTATACTAGAATTAAAGGTTTCTTACTAGTATACTAAAATAGTTCAAGTATAGATTTTGTGTTATAATAGATTTGAGTAAACTAAAATTATTTATAAAAATAAAGCTATAAATGTCTTTGAAAACCCAACATATTTTATTATTTTACAAAATTTATCAAAATTATTCAACAGGTATGTTTTTTACCAACCCATACCTATTTCATGTTTTCTAAATATAGATTATAACCCAAATCATACTATTTTTCCAACAACTTTAGTGTGGTGATTTTTATAACATGCCACCCTGGTTTGCATGGGTGTTAAAGTTCTGTAACACCTGATCCCAAAAAATGTACGTGATTTTTTGTGCTTTTTTCAAAATGAGTTGGTGATGATGATGATGCAAATTATTTAATGTAAATTGACATGTAAAAACTTCACTTTCTGGTGAAAAAAATTAGGTTTCGTTCTTTTTTTTAACGGTAAAACTCGGTGAATTGAAATGAAACTACAAAGGGAAAAATGACAATAGAATAGTTCAGAATAAGCGTCTTTTACTGTACGAGAGAGGGTACAAAAAGAAAAAATTAAAATTTGAAAAAATCTTAGCTTTATTAGTTTCTTAAGTTTAAACCTATACTTCATAAAAATTGCTACACGATGATATGTTTAACTACGTTGAAGTGCTGTAATGTATCAGTTTGTGCCAAATAGTTTTTTGTTTTTTAATTAAACGTCACAATAGTTTAAAATGACCACTAAAATAGTATTATCCTGAACAGTGATTTCGAATTAGTAAAAATAAAGATGAAATTTGTGCTTTTAAACTAATTTTAAACCTACATAGTTTTTTTTAATGTTTTGCTTGTAAAACTATTTAAAACTTAACATTTAATTTCAAAAATCCATTTCAAACTTTTAAATTAAGCATTTTCTGTAATTGAACCATTAAAAAACGGGAAAACAAGCGCGCCAGCAGCGCCGTACCTACGAAGCGGCAAAAAACTAAAAATCCCCAAAAACTGCTTTTGCTTTTGCAATATTTAAAAAGTATTTAAGAAATTTTGAAAAGGGGTCGAGATTTTGAACCAATATTATTTGAAATATTTTAAATCGTAAATTGTACTAGTCGCTCTCTGTTTCCAATTTTCCCTCTACATATGATTGGCGCTAGTAGTTATGTACCCTCTTCCTAACACTAAAAACCCCTATTCCGAACTAGTCTATAGTAAAAAGTTATTTATACCAATGGCTAAAAAAATTAATTTTCTATAACTATTTTAGTATTAGACCAGCTAAATACCGGAACCACCGGTTTGAAGATATAGTGACATCTACTAACATAAAAAATTTTAAGTCTAAAGAAAAAAAACGTTAGTTTTTGATAAACTTAAAAAGTTTGATCGACACATTAAATAATCCTTTGGCTTTGTGTCTGCCTTCCCTTTATTTTACATTTTAAATGACTCATTTAAAGGATTAAAATATTTTTTTTTGATTTTATATTATTATATCAGTATTTTTACGCTCTATTGTGATCTATAGTACTTTATTTTCCTTTGGAAGTAATCTCATGTATAAATAAAGGATTTTTCAAAATCATTAGCGGATCAAAATAATCAAAATATTTTTGGAAAGCCAAGAACATGAAGAATTTTTTAAAAATATTTTCACCGGTTAAAAAATATAATTACAAAACCAATCATTTAGAGGACTGTGCCTTTAATAAAGTATTTTTAACTATAAAGTGCCACCGTCCACTAAGATTTCTAAAAACAAAATGGGCGCTCTGGCTCTGAGTGTTGTGGTTTTTTTTTACATTTTTACGTTTTTACAATTTACCCTATGTATTTTACTTTATATTTTAAAACCATTGTATTTTCAAATTTAACATTAAAAAGTGTTTTATATTTATTCTCTCATTCCAAGGAATTATATGCAAAAATTTCAATTTTATATTTTAGAATTTTGTAATTGTTATATATACCTGTTAGAATTACTTACTTTCAGTCAAAAACAAATATAATATTTAAAAGTATTTTGTACGATACTCTTTAAAATGTGGATAAATGTGCATCAATCCACCGATATTATGAAGTTCTAAGATTATATTTTCCTATATTTGCATTTTTGTAACCAGGGATCCATCACCATCTTCCCACAAATCAATAGTAAATACAAGCATATTATCAGCAAAATAGAAATATAATTCTGTAATAACTTTTAAATTTTAATATAAAGATAATGCGAAATAAATAAGGAACATGTGCCTTTCAATAAATTTTTGTCATAAATTTAAAAGCCGTGTGACTTTTTTAGAATTTTTTAACAAAACAGAGAAAACAACAATATGTATTAAAACACTTTGTTGTTTAAGTGTTAAATAGTTTTGAATTACAAAAAATTTTAAAATTACTTTCGTTATTCAAGAATTAAATGCAATTTCATTTTATACTAGAATTAACGGTTTTTTTAATTCCAGTATATCTGTCTTACTAGTAAAGTTACCAGTAAGAAAATTCTAAAATTTATACTATACTATACTATACTATACTATACTATACTATACTATACTATACTATACTATACTATACTATACTATACTATACTATACTATACTATACTATACTATACTATACTATACTATTACTATTACTATTACTATTACTATTACTATTACTATTACTATTACTATTACTATACTATACTATACTATACTATACTATACTATACTATACTATACTATACTATACTATACTATACTATACTATACTATACTATACTATACTATACTATACTATACTATACTATACTATACTATACTATACTATACTATACTATACTATACTATACTATATATCCTATCCTATACTATACTATTACTATACTATACTATATTACTCTTACTCTATCTATACTATACTATCTATCTATCTATCTATCTATCTATACTATACTATCTCTCTATCTATCTATTACTATACTATACTATACTATACTATACTATACTATACTATACTATACTATACTATACTAGAATTAAACCCATAGGTCTTATACTATACTATACTATACTAGAATTAGAATCACAGGTTTCATACTATACTATACTATACTAGAATTAAAATTTAATTCTAGTAGGCATCCCTGGTTTCAACCAGATATATTAGTAACACCAGTAACACCATGCCAGTAATATTTTCAATATTACCAGGGTTATTAGTTTGTGGTTTGTTATATAATCAATTGTTAATTTGATCTTTTAAAATTAAAATTAAGATCTTATTAAAATCTTATTAATTAATTAATAGGATTAAAATTGTAGGAAACTATAAACTACAATATTATTAACATGAAGTTGTTATAAAGCTTAAAACTGGTGAAATATTGAAAGCTTTTAAGTTTTTAAAGTTTTAAAGTTTTTTTAAACTTTTAAAGTTTTTAAGAAAAGTTTGGAAATAGTTAAATACAACTCTATAAAACCCTTTGAATTGTATTTATTTAAAAAAAAAACTAATTCAGAATTTTTTGTTACCATTTTTTTTAAAAACTGATTTTTTAATTTTCTTAAAATTTTGAATTACGTTTTACTCCAAACCAATTTTAAAAGTTGCCCCCTATTTTTTAACATATTGTATCTCGTGCGGTCTACATTAAATTCTCTAGTGTTCTGCCAATAAATTCCATTGATTAAAAAAACGTTTTAAAAATTGTAAGTTTGGCATGGATTGAAAGCTATAAATCAGCGTTTTTAATGAACTTTACGTTATTCCTGCCTGCTATAAATTTATTGATGTAAACGGAAAATTTTTATATGTTTTGGATTTTTATTTTGAGAAAACTTTTTGTGGAGTTTGGAACATTTTGATTAATCTTCGCCTACAGCACTGTTTCTCGAGCACTTGTCCTTGTTTTTTTCGTGGATGCCCCGTGCTGCCCTCTGCAGGTGTTCGTTAAACCGTGTATGGACATTCTGCACACTCCCCTCGTCGTTCACGTCTGACGCCATGGCCCTTTTGGATGATTCTACTGAAACTGTAATTGACGCCACCACCACCGATAATTGCGGCACTTGTTGAAAGCCCCCAGCCTACTAAATGTCACGCACATTCAGTGTTTTAATTGGGAAGAGCTATACCATTTTTAATGATTTGGGCTTTCCAATTTTAAAGCTAACGGATCAACAAAACAACTTTTGGAATTACTTGGATCACAACTGAGATACTACTGTTCAAAGCCGGTTTGCTGTCTTTCTATTCTTTGACGATCTCCAAGAAAAGAATCTACCACTTCTGAAAGCGAGCTTACCATAAACGATCTGTCTGGGGAGATCAGTCAGCATGGGTTGCCAATCGGCGAATTAAAAGCTAATTTTCAAAAGGACATTTCAGAAATTCAAAAACAACTAGAGACGCTTTCATCCGCTATTAAAAGCGCTCTTCCTTGCTATAACTCTGGAAATGACGAAACATCATTGGCTGCAGCCCTGAAAAAGGAAATCCCACAGTCTCAAGCCCCTGTCTACTACGCGGTTAAGGAGGTAATAAATGAGAAAGAATGAGATCCCAACTAATACTCCCAAACTTTTCAGAAAACCTTCTGAAACTGTAAACGAACTTTTGACTAATTTGAAAAAGTTTTTTGCTGACTTGGGCTTGGAAAATCACCACTGGAAAGCCGTAATGTCGGCTGAAAGACTTGGAAAGTCGCGGCCTGGTCCCAACACGAAACCGCGACTCATCAAAATTACTGTATCTAACTTCACTGGGCAGGGTTTCGTCTATACGTGAAACCTGTTAAATCACTATACCAGACTCTTCAATCACCCAGAAATGGCTTTAAAGGCAAAAAAAACTACATGTTTGACTGTCCATGCTACTTAACGAGAGAAACAACCAGAAGAACTATCCAAAAATGCGACAGGAAGCATATTTTAAAACTCAGGAACTCTATAAAAATGGTATTGCTAACACTAGTTTTTTGGTTAAACAAAACCAAAGCGGCGAATATTACTTTGCCAAGTATCAATTTAACAAATCGGCCGATAAGTAGGAAATAACCCAGCAAATGTCTAGTCTTTCCACGTTAAACTTCTAGGGGGAGAGGGCATAAAATTATAAAAGTAAGAGAGTGCCAAAATATAAACAATGTTAATAAACCGCAGATTTTAAACTGGATTTTTTCTAATGTTTGTAGCATTTATAGTTTTGAAAATCTTAATTTATTAAATTTTTTACGCAACGAGCAAAAATATGACGTTTTATGATTTAACGAAACGTGGCTTAAAGCCGAAATCACCACTATAATGATGAATAAAAATATTTTTTACCAAGTTTTTCGCAAAGACATATCGATTAAACTAGGCGGAGGAGTCGCAGTTTTTATAAAACGTGGTATTAAGGTCTCTCCGGACAGTTTTCTTAAGTATAGAAAATCGCGATTTTTGGTATACGAGATCTCGTGAAATACAGTAATATTTCACTAAAAAATTTTTATGAGTGTTAAAAAGGCAAAAATACCACGATTATAAAATGAACATTCATTATATTATTGTAAGTAATTGAAATAATTGATATTAAAAATTAAATTGCAATGAAATTTTTTTAAAACTCTTAAAAATATTTACTGCACACTATTTAGTTAAAAAATACTTCCAATAGAGAGACACAGTTGCCCTCTTTTACGTACGTAAAAATTAAACTGAATATTGTTGTATTTATGGTTTAATAAAAAATTTTCCGTGAAAAATGGGGGTTAATTTTTTCAAAATTTCGTTAAAACTTCGATTTATTTTAATTTGGTAAAATTTAAAGCTCCAGATAGTATATTTTTATTGAAATTTATAATTTTTGGAAGGCCATAATATCTTTTGTATTTTTTAACGCATAAATAATTCTGTCGTGCGTCGTGCGTTTTATCGATTTATTTCAGAGGGTGTGTTTATAAATCGCTTTTAGAGCTCATCATCTCATGGTAGCAGTGGCGTAGTCGGTTAGCGCTTCGTCACTTTTTGTAAAGGTCCCGAGATCGATTCCACATAAAACAGATTTGGCCACAATTTTTTTTTAATTTTAATAATGTTTTTTTTTAATTTTTTTAAAATTTTAAAAATTTATTTCACATAAATTCAAAAAATATCATTATTGTAAACAGGATTTGTTGTCTGCTTTTCGTCAATTAGTCAAATTTTTGTCATTTGAATATCTTAAAATATTATACTAACCAAAAGTATAATAATTCAAAAATAAATTGTGTGTAAATAAAAATGTGTATTTTTTGCTCTTTATTGCAATTGGTTTACTACTGAACGCTCTGCAATAAAAACTGTCCGGCGAGACCTTAAAGCGCAGCTTGTAAACATTTCTGAAACTTATAACACACTTGAGATTTAAAAATGTGTATTTTTTGCTCTTTATTGCAATTGGTTTACTACTGAACGCTCTGCAATAAAAACTGTCCGGCGAGACCTTAAAGCGCAGCTTGTAAACATTTCTGAAACTTATAACACACTTGAGATTTTAGCGGTCGATATATTAGGGGATTACCCTTCCCGCATAATGTTTTTACCGACCATCTAATGCATTATTTGAATATACTGAATTGTTTTGTAGGGTGCTACCACTTCTTACTAATTGTACATTTCCTGTCATAATTTGTGGCGATTTTAATATCCGTGAAGAGTTTTGGAACAACACTGCTCACCTAAGTCGACTTTCTAAGCTTTTTTCCTTAACATAAACTGAACAGTCATTTAATCAGTTTGTAGATTCACCCACACGAGGACCAATCATTTTGGACTTAGTTTTTTCAAACATTGATCTTCATATTTTGAATGTCAATGTAAGTGAACCGCTTTTAATAGTGATCACAGCAGTATTGAATTTTTATGTAAAGGGTCTAAAATTTCAAAATCCATTAACAAATTTGTTTATTTTAATTATCAAGATACTGACTGGGAAGCTGTGAACAACCATCTTAAATCAATTGATTTTCTTGGTTTGTTTCAAACAAGTGCTTCAGTTGAATCACATTGGCAAATTTTACAGTCCAAAATCGAAAAAGCTATAAAAATGTTTGCTCCTTGCAAGGAAAAAACCATATCAATAAAACAAAAATACCCTGAATATATTGAATACCTTAAAGCGCAGCTTGTAAACATTTCTGAAACTTATAACACACTTGAGATTTTAGCGGTCGATATATTAGGGGATTACCCTTCCCGCATAATATGTTTTTACCGGCCACCTAATGCATTATTTGAATATACTGAATTGTTTTGTAGGGTGTTACCACTTCTTACTAATTGTACATTTCCTGTCATAATTTGTGACGATTTTAATATTCGTGAAGAGTTTCGGAACAACACTGCTCAACTAAGTCGACTTTCTAAGCTTCTTTCCTTAACATAAACTGAACAGTCATTTAATCAGTTTGTAGATTCACCCACACGAGGACCAATCATTTTGGACTTAGTTTTTTCAAACATTGATCTTCATATTTCGAATGTCAATGTAAGTGAACCGCTTTTAATAGTGATCACAGCAGTATTGAATTTTTATGTAAAGGATCTAAAATTTCAAAATCCACCAACAAATTTGTTTATTTTAATTATCAAGATACTGACTGGGAAGCTGTGAACAACCATCTTAAATCAATTGATTTTCTTGGTTTGTTTCAAACAAGTGCTTCAGTTGAATCACATTGGCAAATTTTACAGTCCAAAATCGAAAAAGCTATAAAAATGTTTGCTCCTTGCAAGGAAAAAACCATATCAATAAAACAAAAATACCCTGAATATATTGAATACCTTAAAGCGCAGCTTGTAAACATTTCTGAAACTTATAACACACTTGAGATTTTAGCGGCTCAATATTAGGGGTTAATCTTCCGGCATAAAATGTATTTAACGGCAAACTAATTCATTATTAGAAAATAATGAATAGTTTTGTAGTGTGTTACCAATAATTACTAAATTTACATATACTGTCATAAATTTGTGACGATTTTAATATTTGTGAAGAGTTTTGTAACAACACTGCTCAACTAAGTCGACTTTCTAAGCTTATTTCCTTAACATAAACTGAACAGTGATTTAATCAGTTTGTAGATTCACCCACACGAGGACCAATCATTTTGGACTTAGTTTTTTCAAACATTGATCTTCATATTTCGAATGTCAATGTAAGTGAACCGCTTTTAATAGTGATCACAGCAGTATTGAATTTTTATGTAAAGGATCTAAAATTTCAAAATCCACCAACAAATTTGTTTATTTTAATTATCAAGATACTGACTGGGAAGCTGTGAACAACCATCTTAAATCAATTGATTTTCTTGGTTTGTTTCAAGCAAGTGCTTCAGTTGAATCACATTGGCAAATTTTACAGTCCAAAATCGAAAAGGCTATAAAAATGTTTGCTCCTTGCAAGGAAAAAACCATATCAATAAAACAAAAATACCCTGAATATATATTAAAAATTTTACTTAAAAAGAAAAAATGTGGAAAAAGCGAACTAATCCTATTTTGAAAGCTCGATATAATAAATTAAATAGTAAATTTAAGGCGGAAGTAACTAAACTAAATGAAAAACGGGAACATAAAGTACTTTCAAGTACTGATAAAAATCGATTGTTTAAAGTTTATTCGTAATGAAAAAGATAAAAAAACGGATACAAACATTCCGGTGCTAAAGAATTCCAATAACGAGCTGATTACCGATTCCTTGAAACCAAACGAGCTTCTAAACGTTAATTTTTGCAAAAATTTATTTTTGACAATATAATTTCTTTGTCATCTAAAAAAATTTCAAATAATTTTAAGCTGAGTAATATCAATTTTACTCCAGAACAGTATACAAATTCATGAAAAAACAAAAAAAATAAAGTTATTTAACACATTGACGGTCTTCCATCCATCTTATTTCAAAATTTTGCGTCATCATTATGTAGACCTTTAGCATGGTTTTTGATGTTTCTTTTCAAACCAACAAATTTCCAATAACATGGCTTACAGCCGACGTTATTCCTATCTTTAAAAAAGGTTGCTCACCTGATCTTAATAACTACAAGCCAATCTCATTAACTTGTATCGCTTGTAAGACCATGAAAAGTTGCATATCTGAACAACTTTTGAATTATTTAAAAGAAAAAAAACTTAAATAGTAAAGACCAACATGGATTTTTGCGAAAGAGCTCAACATGTTCTCTCTTAATGGAATCCTTTAACAACTGGTCTAATGCAATTAATAATGATAAATTATAGATATAGTTTTTGTTGTTTTTAACAAAGCCTTTAGCGATTCTGTGAGTCACTGTAAGCCTCAGCGCAGGTGTAATGGGTGCATTTAAAGCTCGTGGGCGCGTTCTATATTATTGGAAAGCACTGCAAAGTTATATACAGTGAATTTTTTTCATATAAAATTAATAATTTGCGCAATTATTTTGTATTTAAAAATATTGAAATTTTATATTAATTAGTTTATAATTTTGAATTATTAATAACAATATTTACCTGTTTTAGATTACAATTAAAAGACATAAAACAAAATTTAAATTTGAAACTTAATTACAAAAAAAAACGTTTGACAAAAACCAAAAGTCGTGCGAAATTCAAGTGACTACATTTTGCAAACAAAAAAAATGAATAGTCATTGAAAATTTTGCAGAATTTGTAATTTTTTTTTCTTAAAACATCTGATTTTTGCCAATAGTGGTTTTTGGTAAATAGACAAATTTTAAATTAAATAGTTTGTACGTAAACCGACAAAAAACTTATTTTTTATTAAGGTAAAACACCATAGTTATGACAAGTTTTAATAAAAGTTAAATATGAACTTAGATGGTAATTTTTGTCTGACAACAGTATGGTGCGATTGATAGCTTAAATGATATCAAACGATAATTTTATCGCTTACCGGCTGTTCTAATTTTAGTTATAGTTCTATGAATTTGAAGCTTAAAAACATTTCAGGCGATTTAAAAGATTTGATTGGCACAGTTTTTGCCGCAATTTTATTGAAATAAAAAAAAATTTATCCATACAAAAATTTCTATAATCCAGGGTCAATAGATCACAAAAAAAATTAAACACACACATATTATCATTTTATATGTATCATAAAACAATACATTTTTTATTTAAACTTAATCCCCATTGAGTTGTTTGTCTTTTGTTAAGATTTTTTTACCAGAGTAAAAAAACATTTTTAATCATTAATCGAGAAGTTAAAATTTTTTCAGTGTGCCAAAAAACAAAATAAAGATAATGAAAAAAGAATAAAAGCCTAAAATTTAAAAATAATGTAAAGATAAAAGGGAGAGAACACAATGAGCCATATGGCTCTTTACATGTGTCTATCAAATTTAAGGTGTTTTGAGAAATCAACAGTTTCAAGTTTCTTTTTAAATGCAGGTAGAGTGCTTGTTTCCACAATGGATTTTGGTAGACCGTTACAATATTTAGCGGCTCTAGAACTGAATGAAAAAAGTTTAGCATCTTTGATGGCTTTGGGTAAGCTTAATTTTAAATGGTGCTCATCTTTTCCAATGCCCATAAAAAGAAATCATTAAATTTTAAATCATTTTTATTATTAAGAATATTAAAACACATAGAAAGATCAAATTTGATTCTACAAAGCTCCATGGATTCAAGATTTAAAAGTTGTCAGCGGTCAAATAGTTAGATTTAAGCGAAAAACTACGCACCTTTGAAATATTCTACGTGTGAAATATAGTTGAGCATGCTCAATGATATCAATGTCTTTAAATAAGTAAGGAGACCATACCTGGTAGCAGTACTCTACTATTGGCCGAATATAGCATTTAAAAGACTTTACTAACATTTCAACATTATTAGTCTGAAAGCAGCGTAAAATCATGTTGGAAATGGATAAAGTTTTTTTAGCTACAAAAGCACAATGATCAGAATTTTTAAAGTTAGAACTAACTAAAACTCCAAGATCTCTGGTCTCATTACATATTTTGAGTTGCTTTGAATTAATAAAAATAGGTGTTTTAGGATTTTTGTAATCCAAATAAATTGTATTACACTTAGGTTCAGCAATACTAAGCTGTCCCTTATTACTCCATGCTATCAATTTGTTAATAGCGATTTGTAATTTTTGATTATTTTCATGTTTTTTTGCAGTTTTACGTCGTCTGCAAAAAGTTTACAAACTGGTCATCACTTAAGTCGTTTATGTAAAAAAGAAATAATGTAGGTCCTAATACTGAGCCCTGAGGGACTCCAGATGTGACATTACAATATGATGAGCTGGAAAATTTCCTAAAATAACTCTTTGG